>SMLS01067068.1:0-34200 GCA_004785975.1 Popillia japonica
TGGCGTACGCTGACGATGTGGTGTCTGTGGCGAAGACGGTGAGAGAAATGAAAGGTATGATTGTCAGGTTGGAGAGGTTCTTTGAGAAAAAAGATTTACGGATGAATGTGGGGCAGACAAAGTTGATGGTGTTTAAGAAAGGAGCAAGAAAAACGAGGGAGGAACTGTTTGAATGGAAGGAAGAAAAGATAGAGAGAGTGAGAACGTTTAGATATATAGGATACATGATGTGTGAGACGAACGGGCCGAATGAGCATATGAAGTATGTTTGTAAAAAGGCAAAAATGGCTATGGCGCAGATTTGGGAGACATGGGGAGCGAGAATGAGAGATTCGTTTAAAACAAGAATAGTGGTATTAGAGGCATGTGTTAAAAGTATATTACTGTATGAAAGTGAGATATGGGGGGTGAGTGAGGAGAAGGAAATAGAAATAGTGCAATTAATGTATGTCAAGACGTATTTAGGTGTGGAAAGGTCGACCCCGGATTGTATTGTGTTGCAAGAGAGTCATAAAGAGAAGATGAGGGTGAATGCGGTGAAAAGACTAGTAAGGTTTGAGCGCAAGGTGTATGGAAGGGAGCAAACTAAGATAGTAAAGGAGGTGTTCAGGCTAATGGAGGCGGAAGGGAAGAATGGAGTATTGAAGACAAGATGGGGAGAAAGAAAGAGGAGGATGTTTGAGGAGAGTGGGTGGTCAATAGAGTGTATGATGGAATGCAGAAGTAGGCGAATGTATATTGAAGAATTAGTGGTGGGTAGAATGCGTGATATAGGTATGGAAGAGAGACAATGTGCGATTGCGAAAACGCGATATAATAGAAAGTTTGAATGGATACAGATTATAGGCGGACTACCAGAGTATCTGAGAGGCGGGAGGAATGGGGAAGAGCAAAGAATGATAGCACGTTTCCGATGTGGGAGTGAGGAAGGGGATGGTAAATACTGGAGAAGGGAGGATGACAGGGTATGTGTTTTATGTGGGAATGGAAGGGACAACTGGCAGAACTGGGTGAGTAAATGTGGGGCGTTGTGGTGGAGTAATGAAGAGAGAATGGAAGCGAGTAATTGGAGACGATGTTTGAACCAGAAAGGCGATGGTAGGAGATTTATGCGAGAGATTGTGAATGGAAAGAGACTCTGTAGGAGCAGTAGGATAGAGTGATTGAGGGGGGAGGTATTTGGTTTCGTTTGGCTTATGTTTGGATTCCGGTCATTTATTTTTTTTGTGCGGTAGAGGATTAATTTAGCTTTGTTTTTGTTATGTTATGGTACGTATTGTTTGTTGTAAAAATCGTGCATGTATAGTCTGTATTGAATTTTTTTATGCCAATAAAGGTTATATACACATAAAAAAAAATAAAAAAAAAAACGAAAACAAAATATACAACACAGGCACTACACAAAATAGTAAAATATATCACACACTTCCATACATCAACGACTTAAGTCACAAAATTAAATACGAATTAAATACCAAACAATAACAGACAGTTATTCACATATTTAAAAACTACAATTATAAAAGATAATCAAAGTAATGTCGTATATAAATTAGAATGCAAAGACTGTAATAAATGTTACGTAGATCAGACTAGACAATACTTAAAAAACCGACTTTATAATCATCAATACACGGTAACGCATAACACAAGCAACATTTCATTACGCCTTTTTCAAAATTATGTTGGTGGACGATATCAACGCGTTCAATTACACGATAGTATGTCAAACTATGCACTGGTTACCTGTGGTGTACCTCAGGGTTCAATACTTGGGCCACTATTATTTACCATTTATACGGCTTCTTTTCAGAAATATATTAAGACGTGTGGTATGCATGTGTACGCGGATGACACTCAACTTTATCATTCTTTTCCACCGGAGGAATACGAGCATGCTGTACATTTAATAAATAGAGATCTAGAATCTATATGTGCTGTGGCTAAAGATCATTCATTAAAACTGAATCCGCACAAGTGTAAGGTTGTATACTCGGTAAAAAAAGAACTGTTGACAATTTAAAAAATGTTATTCATATTAAAATTGAGAATGTAAGAGTTCCTATCGTTGACAGTGTAAGAAATCTCGGTTTAATAATGGATAATAGCTTTAGATATAGGACTCAAATATCTAACTATATTAAAAGTGCATACATAAATCTAAAAATGATCTATCCACACAGAACATATTTATCCTTAACATTGAAAAAGCGATTATGTGAGAGTCATGTTCTTTCCCAATTCAATTACAATATTCCGATCTATCACCCTGCTATTGATGTGGTTACCTCCAACAGAATTCAAAAAATACAAAACTGTTGTCTTAGATTTATGTATGGCATAAGAAAATATGATAACATTAGCCACAAACTCAGAGACGCTGGCTGGTTGTCCATGAAAAACCGTAGAAAGTTGCTTACAGCTATTTTTTATTACAAAATAATAAACACTAAAGTACCTGATTACCTGTTCAATAAAATAACTTTTCGCTATAACCTACATGCCCTAAACACACGCCATAGAGATCTTATATCGTCGCCCCGTCATGTTACAGCTCTGTTTGAGAGAAGTTTCACATACCACATATACAAATCTTTTAATGAACTTTCACATACTCTGAGGAATATCGGTATCAACAGTTTTAGGAAACGCTATAGAGAATATTTGTTGAAGACCTCATGCACTTCATCCTAAATACGTACATTCATACATATATTAGGTCTCCATACATACAATGTCTATTTTATTTTATAATACCTCAGGACGAATTGTTGTCAAGACATGATATGTTAGCATTGGGCAGAAGGAGGGAGGAAATGTATAAGAAATTTCTAACTAAATTAATTCAGAACAACATCGACTGCTCCTTCTTACTTGAACGCCTGAATTTCTTCGTACCAAGGTTGAATTCGAGATACGATAGCATCTTCCTTGTTCCATTTGCGAGGACAGATGTCATGAGAAGGGCGCCAATCTATACACTATCTTGGATTGGTAACAAGCTTGAAGATAATCTATCTCACTGGGTCTGATTTGTTATGGGTGATTGTTATTTATATTTTTTTTGTTTTTTTTTCTTACATGATGTATATACTTTGTATGTCTTGTAAATTATCCTGTAATTGGGCCATGCCTGTTGGATAATAAATTGTCTATTATTATTATTATTATTATTATTATTATAATGTGTATTTCTTTTTCTCCACACTGTGTGGCGGTGCGTCGCAGAGTTAGATGTACGTTAAATAAGTATATGTTTTCATTTTTTAACCTATGTATGTATATGTTGTCTACTTTTTGTTTGTTTATTGAACTAAATATGTATAGTTGAGATTTAGTTTTTAGGCATAGAAATGAATATTACCATCTAATTTATAATTCTAGGTTAGGTGTAAGAGCAGGAGGGAGATTCTCCCATCCTGAACCTCGCCTTGTGGTTACGGTATATGTACACTTATTTTTTTTTTTTATTTTTTTTTTTGTATTTATTTGTGAGTATGCATTACTGTAATAAAGACATTTATTATTATTATTATTATTATTATTATTATTATAACCGCAGAAACTGCTTTGTCTAAGCATTCTAAAGAATTACGACATAACTTTGATTTGAAAATGTTAAGATTTTAAAAAAAGAAAATAATTTTATCACCTAATCACGCCTGAATTTTATCAAACTAAGCTCTTGATTAGGTTTTTTGCCATGTTTTGCCCTAGTCCTTGAACAGAATTGTTAGAGCTTGACAAAGAATACAGCGATATAAGGATTTTTAGGATTATAAAGTTACATTTAAAATATATCTTAAACATATTCCTATATATACTTAACTGAATTTCTTTGTCTGTAGATAATTTTGCTGATAGGCATGGATAGTTGCTTATTAATTGTCACCAATTAAATGTCAAACCACAAATGTTTATAATATTTTGATTAAAGTGGTAAACGCATATTTACCTTAATACCTTTCTTGGCCACTGATTTCTTGCCAAAAACTTCTGTAACCGCTTCTTTCGTTTCAGGATAGAAGCTAGCTGCTAATATACCGTCATGTCCAGGAATTTGAGCCACATAAACCCCTTCAAAACTGATACCATCAAGCGGCAAGTATCCGTGGTAATCTCTCCAGTAATAATGGTGAACGGTGTCGCCTGACCACAATACGAAATGTAGGAAAATACTGGTCGAATCTATTAATATTTAGATTAATTACCTGTCACTAGAACAAACACGTTTAGTAAATAAAACAGAACACCTGCACTTATCATTTTAAAATATCCCCGAATAAAAAATTTATAAATTAGTAAATTCCCGGCGAATTCTACGGTAAAAGAGCACTGGTATTATGGCGGATTATACGTACATAATATTAATTTTTTATATCAATTTGCCTGCGGCATATTCACGAAAACTGCGTTACATTATTGTTATAGCTTGTAACATTGCTTGATGTTGTGGTCAATAAGGTAAAACCAGAATTGTAGAAGGAGGTTGGTGCTAATTTACGACCTTGGATACGGAGAAATGCGTCTAATAGATTTGTGATGCTAACAGGGAGATGTGTAACTAAATAATTGACTCTTATTTTTAAACCGCAGTCAGTGGCCTTATTCAAATGAGATGACATCGTTTGTTTTCTTTTAAAGATGATTAATTTCGCTATTAAATTTATTCACATATTCATTATTCATACTGACAATTACATAAGAAACTTATCAATGAAAGTTTTAACTAAATCCAATCTTTAACAGCGTGGAGAAATTGCTTTTCTCTTATATTTTAACACCTCAAAATTATCAGAGTGATGCTGCGTCCCAGTCGAGTTGTTCCATCCTCTGTACCCTCTAAATCGACTATCTGGCGAAATAACTTTGCTAATCTTCCATATACCTTCGTGAAATATCCGCCCAACATATAATGGTATATCAGCTTCTATTCCGCCTACGACTAAATTATCCGATTTGTCGAAACTTAAATCATCGGTAGTAGTATTTTCCCAATAGAAGTTTTCTATGTTAGGATCACACAGTATCTATAAAACATATTAAATTAATATAAGTACATAATATACATAATTATTTACCTTGATATATATCTTTGATACCAGCTTCTTGCCAAAAACCTCCGAAACAGCTTCTTTCGTCTCGGGATAGAAACTGGCAGGTAACATCCCGTGACCGGGTATTTGAGCCACGTAAACCCCCTCGAAGCTAACACCGTCATAAGGTAGATATCCCATGTAGTCTCTCCAGTAGTAATGGTGGACAATCTCGCCTAATCATAACGTCCCACAAATTGCGATTAAAGGTAAAATATCAATGCATTTTTTTTTACCTTTTATCAACAATAGAATGCTAAATAAACGGCACAAAATTTGCACAATTCGCATTTTAAACCCATCCGCGTTAGGTGCATTCCCCAATAATTCTGTGAATAAATTTAATTTATTATTTCAATTTGTTTACAAAGAGTAGTGTCAGAAATTGCGTTATATTGTAACCCAATCGCATTGCACGATTTGAATGCGATAAAGACAATAATGAAGAAGGCGGTTCTGGTAGATTGGTAGACATGTGGTATACTGACCTTGTATGTCTTTAAATGGGATATGTGCGTTGAATATCGTTTAATACTAAATGAAGAAGTGAAGTAAGTATTGAACTTACATACATGTATGTTGTATTTCTTTACGGCAAAGTTCATTACATAGCCCTAGATCTACAGTTTGGGCAATTATATTCTCCAAAGAACTAACATCCTCATATTTCTTTAAAAATAACGAATTTACTGGATTGGAATTTTTTGGCTCTATCCTCTGCAAATTTGTAGTGTTCAAGGAAGATGAAGCTAATAGCTGTAAATAAGAAAATTGTTTCCAGATAAATTGATGCCAAGAATCCTGAACTTGGCTCCAAATGATAATTTTGTTGGACTATCTAAAAAATCTAGCCTATAATTATTTCCCAAAAGAATTTGTTTTGATAAGCCAATTCAGAAACAAGTCATAAGTAGACACAATCAGTATACTACTAATACTTGGTTTTTGAAATATAATTTGTTTCATTCAAATGAATACACAAATCGATGAAGCATATTATTGCAAATACTAATCAGAATATCACTATCAATAATATCATTTATATTAAAAATCAAATAGTAGAGGTCCCAGTGTTAACCCCTTGGGCACTCCTATCTAGTACCTAGTAGTACATAGCCTGTATCTTGATTAGAGAAATTGTTGAATATACATAAAATAACACTTTAATACGTTCAAATTAAATTAATTATTGTGATATAATAAAAGTTGTTTATTTGTAAATTAATGCATTAGCTTCCCAATATTTAACGAATTTATTGTTCAATTTTTAATATTTTATTTTTGAAGTACTTACATATTTTATTTTTCATTTTCATTGAAGATTCTACATTCGTTATGACAAAGTGTTATTTGTTTATTATATTGGTATTTAACGACAGATTTAACTTGTTGTTTTTTTTTAATTTTCTGTTATTAGGATATCTGATAATTTAAGGAATTTTTAAATATGTATTGTATGAAATGAATTTCATAGATCCAAATTAAATGTCAATTTTTTACACTAAAGTAGCATTAGTAGCAAAATCCAATTTATTTAGGTTTGGGAATTAAATATATTTTTAAATGAATTATGTTTTATTGACCTCTAAATAAAAAATATGTTTGGAATTAAAATATATGTATGTACTTAGAGGTCATAAAAAATTATCCAAAAGAATTCTATGAAAAATTAATAAATACACGAATACATAATATATACAACACAGGCACTAAAATAGATACATACGTATCATACAATCCCATACATCAACGACTTAAGTTATAAAATTGAACAACAATTCAAAAAATCAGATACATATTAACATTACATTTACGCCTAACAATAGCAGACAATTATTTACATTAATTTAAAAAGTAAGATTAAAAAAGATCAATAGAATCAAATCAGTATCGAATATAAATTAGAATGCAAAGACTGTAATAAATGTTATATAGGTCAAACTAGACAGTATTTAAAATATCATTCTATAATCATCAGTACACTGTCCCTCATAACATAACCGCAGAAACTGCAGCATTTATCTGAGCATTCAAAAGAATTACGACATAACTTTGATTTTAGAAATGTTGACATTTTAAAAAAGGAAATAGTTATTAAAAAAGATTAATATATGAAATGACATACATTAAAAAAGATATTGAAAACTTAAGTATTATTTATAATAAGTTTTTCCTCATATTTGCTCTAGTCCTTGAACAGAATTGTTGACAAAAATACATTGGCATAAAAATTATTATTCTTATGATTATAAATTTACAATTCAAACATATTTTAATTTGTTCGTGAAATTGTAAACATAATATTATTATTATTATTATATCACTGATCAATTTCTTCCACTGACAAAGGGTGTAACAAAAACCTAATCGTTTGTGTTATGGAATAAATTGATTTTAAATCGAATAGTGTCTCAATTGGAAAATAAAAAATAGAAAAAAATAATGGAAATAAAATAGATTAATATATACATATTATATAAAAATATATTTATTATTATTATTATTATATGTATTTTTATGACCTTTTAACTTATCTTATTATCCAGATAGTTTTTCCACGTGGTAAGTCAATGATAACACTTGCAATTCGAACAAAAGTCAAATTTATTCCAAAACCTTTACAATATATATAATCTGGTTTTCGTAACAACTTCTTCAGTGGAATAAAATTGACATTTATTTAGTGTCAAATTATAAATAAATAACTAGCCATGCCTATCAACAAAATTATCTACAGACAAAGAAATTCAGTGATATATAGGATGATGTTTACAATATACCTAGTGGACAATTTAAGATATTTTGAAATGTAAATTTATAATCATAACACTAATGCTCCTTATATCAATGTATTTTTTTTGTCAAGCTCTAACAATTCTGTTCAAGGACTATGGAAAAACATGGCAAAAAAACCTAGTCAAGAGCTTAATTTTATAAAATTATATATATATATTAATGTATGTAGGTGTAGGTGGTAGGATAGAACTATACTTATTATTATAACCTCATCATATTTTCGAGCAAGAAATATTATTGCTGTTTGTTGTTAAAAAATCTTAATAGTTTTAATGATTTTCTTCTTAGTACTTTGTGTAAACTATGTTTGCTCTAGTCCTTGGAACAGAATTGTTGACAAAAAGTACATTGACATAAAAATCATTATTCTTATGATTATAAATTTACAGTTCAAAAATATTTTAATTTGTTCGTGAAATTGCAAACATAATCCTATATATCACTGATCAATTTCTTCCACTGACAAAGGGTGTAACAAAAACCTAATCGTTTGTGTTATGGAATACATTGATTTTTAATCGAGTAGTGTTTCAATTGAAAAATAAAAAAATTGAAAAAAATAAAAATATATTTATTATTATTATTGCTGTTTGTTGTTAAAAAATCTTAATAGTTTTAATGATTTTCTTCTTAGTACTTTGTGTGTTTTTTACATTTTGTGGGCTAATGTTGCAGTCACAGATCAGAAAACGTTTAAAATTATAATATATATAGTTTAATTTATTAATTTAATTTTTTGTGTCAACAAGATTGAAATTGAAACATTTTAGTATTAGATTATTCTATTATTATGTAATATTTTAATAAAAATCTTCTAGTCTTAATCGAAGTTATTTTTTTCTTCTTGTTTGATTTTTTTTTCTAAAAATTATGTAGAATTACTTCTACTTCCGGGAAATTAATTTCATATGGTTGATTTTTTTTTCACATTTTTCCAAATATACTATACCATATGGTGTGTGTGGTTTCTGGTGAGATTTCTTCAAACATTTTCTTAAAACATAAAAAAAAGGGATTAAACAATTTCGATTAGTATACCATGGGTTTTTTTAAGAATTACATAATAATGTTGGTAATACTGCAATTTCCCTTCACACTTTATTCAGGCTTAGGACTGACAGCCGAAATGACTGGCGTGTTTAAAAAATGGCAGTACACACTACTGCTTTGGTTTGGTTAGTAAAAAAGAAAAGAAAAACATTGAATTTATAACATTATGGGCAGTTCATCCGAGAAAGAATTGAAATCCATTTAGCTGTAAAAGCATTTCATAAGGTTATAAAGTCAATGCTAAAAAAATATAAAAATTGAGTGCATATTACCTCATTTAGTATGTTTGATTGACTCAATGAAGCCAATCTCATTTGTTGACACATTATAACACTAACACTAATTATAGCACGACAAATAGTAATAATAATAATAATAATAAATAATAAATAATAATAAATAATAATAAATAATAATAAATAATAATAAATAATAATAAATAATAATAAATAATAATAAATAATAATAAAAATAACACAATTCGAATCGAGTTATTGCGACAAGGATTGCAATGCAATAAAAATCATTCAAAATGGCATAGAAATCGTCTCAAATTGGAGTCGTTCCATTACAACAACAATAATAAAAGAACAGGCTAGAAAGTAGAATTTGGACATCAAAAAAATACTTATCTAGAATGTAAATTTCTTAATTTAATAAAAATTAAATTAGTTTAATAATAATGATCGTTAAGGCAATTCAAATTTGAACCGCCTTATAGTGACAACCGAACTATGATGTTGGTCAAATGATCAACATCACAGCAGCACTAAAACAACTCAAAACTGAGTCGTTTTAAAAACGAAATTTGCAAAATCGCAAATTTGGATTTCATCATTTTTTGTTCCTGAAAAAGAAGAACTCACAACACTTCTATCACCAAAGCAATTCCAACCTGAATCGTCAATCACAACACAAAAATATCCGAATTTAGGCAAAAAAAAAACGAATGATACCACCACCAGGCAAGCAATAGTCTATACAATGATCTCAGAAGATAACTCAAATTTGAGTAGTCAACTATAGCTTTTGTAAATGTAGTAATTTGACAAAATCATACTGAAACCAATATGAATTTGTCCTTTAACCATGTACAATTGCAATGGTTTCCGATTTAAGCTCATATAACCTACCTTATTTCTAGTCTTTTTTTATATTGATCTATGATGAATTACACACATACACCACATCACTTGATTAGTGCCAAACAACTCAAAAATTTGAGTTACCAATTAAAGGCAAATACTGTTTCACGCAATTTAATTTACGGAAAGGTTGTGTAGTCACTCTGCTGGCAGATATAACTTGATATTCAGTGCATGTCTTTAAATAAAAAAAAAATAACTTGCAAAATTGCCAAAATCTGTCATTTTTAAAACCGAATTCAGAAAATTTGGTACCGTATCCGATTTAATCTTATTTATGAAAATTGCAATTGTAATATGACGAACAATTTTAGACTATGCACTGTGCGCAGGATAAAATTCATGCGAAAAAGTAGAAAGGGCACCTACCTTAATCCAAGATGTGTGAATCTGTAACAAAATATTAAAATATTAGCATAACTAATACAGAGGAAAATTTTAAAGAAAATTCTACCTTGAATACTTATTATCCTTGCCTAATTCTTGAGACACCTTCCGCTAATCCACAGAATCAATCTAGCTGGTTCACATCCATAGAAGTTATCTGAAACAATAGTAAAGAAAATTAATAAAACATTCAAAATGAAATATTCTAATTTTACCTTAAATTCTTCTGCATTGCATGTGATCAAACCTATAACTCGAAGATCCAGCTACGTCGAAATAGATAAAGACATTAAACACAAAGTTACAAGACACAATGACTGCCAGCAGTGACCATTTTCAAAATTGCCGCTATGTATGTACGAATTGGGAAATAAGTAAAATAAACTAACCACTAACCTGGGTTCAAGTGCTGCGGAACTGTAACAAAGGAGAGAAAATACGTTAGTACATCCAATTCATGTTAAATGTTGTTACACTTTATACCTTGAACATGTTTATCCTTGCCGAATCCCATCCTAGAGCGACAGCATACAACTGCTAATCCAATAATGTTGTTGGCACTGTAAAAGAAACTAATTTTAGTTATTAGAAATTAAATATTTTTTTTATAATTCACGATTGGCAGCAGGTAAAAGACTTCTTTACTGTTAGAAGCATGTGAAACTAAAGCTAAATAATCCTTGTTCATTGACAGATATTTTTTATAAATATTTTTAGATCTGTATATTAAACTAAACACCGAATTTATGGTATAATGGCTATAATATTAAGGGGGTACACTGTAGTCGTAAATAATAATAAGATTATGAAATTTTTAAATTCTAAACTTGCTATAATTTGCCCCAAAATAAAGAGTTTTGAGGAGCACTCCCCAAACATACACAATGCGTACGTGGGCAATTTACTTGAATACTATGTTGCCACATTTTTTTCCAGTCATGGCTTAGGTATATTTTATAAATTTTAAAATAATAGGCGTCCATATTACTTTAAGTAAAATAATCAAATTTAAAATCTAAAAAAATGTTTTCAACTAATTTATGTAAGTTCAGAAATTAGCTTGATAAACCAACATGATTTAATCGCAATTTAGAAGTTCCTCAGGTTGCCCAATTTGTATTTATTAACGTTAAATGAATTTAACTGTTTTTTGGAATACAATATTGTTTCAATAAACTTTAAACATCGATATATACATTAAAAATTATTGTGAAAAAGTAGTAATTAGACTTACCAGTTTAATCACTGCACTCAGTCTCACAATATTAAATCAGTCAAAAAACATTAGCTTTAGTGCCCGTATAATTTATATTTGCACTGCCTAAAACCTAAGTTAAATTAATAGCGAATAGCGGGAAAAAATCTAGGGAAATTAAAATAAATATTATTGAAAATAATTGTAACGTTCACCACTCTACGTGCTAAATCTAAATGCGTGTTTTACATAGATTTGAATAAAGAATGTTTAGTAGTTACGACGATGTATCACAAAAAAAACGGGTGAAGTTTTTTATGAGGCGTCGCTGTCGTTTGCTCGGTCGCTTTTCTGCATGCTATCTGAACCCGATTGTGTAGGTATAATTTAACGAAAAATACTTTTTTAACAAATTTAGGCCGAGAAAATGCAGTTTAATATTAAACAACAATTTCCGTATAACAAAATATGTTTTGGCGGGTCCTAAATAAATAAACAGGACAGAATTTATTGCTTAATATGTGAAATAAAATTGATATTTAGTTGTTATAATTTCATTAATAATACTGTAGTTTAAAAATTCAAATTTATTTCAATTTTTAATATTCAAGATGTCATTTTTACTATAATTAAACTAGAGAGCCCCAGTAATAGAGTGATAAGATTGAGAAGTTCGTCATTTGCAAATTCTAAACTTGCTAATACTTGTCGTAAAGACCCGTCCAAGCATACATAATGCGTACGTGGAAAATTTACTACCAAGTTGTCACATTTTTTTCCAGTCATGGCCTACGTTTTATTAAATTTGAAATAATAAGCGTCTATATATTTTTAGTAAAATAATCACATATCCTATAGCTTGTTAGATTTAGGTGAAGGGGGTGCTGGTAATAATTAAATGAATATCCGAATTGCGAATTTAACACTAAAAATGTTTTCAACAAATTGAAGTTCAAAAATGTAATTTAATATTACAACAATTAATTAACGTCGATATTTTGAGTAAAACTAAATAAAATTTGCAGCAACGCAGTGATGTACAGTATATATTAAAAATAAGGTGAATTTTTTGACCCAACAGTATCTTGAGAAACTTTAAAATTACTTTCGCCCTTATAAATTATTATTTTAAAGAACCATCATGATTTCAACGCAAGTTAGAAGTTTCTAAGGTTACCCAATTTGTATTTATTAACGTCAAATTAATTGAACTGCTATTTGGAATACAATATTGTTTCAATAGAATCAAATCAGAGATACATTGAACATTATTGAGAAGAAATTGTAATTCGACTTACCGGTTTAATCACTGCACTGATTCTCACACAGTATTAAATTTATTAAAGAATGTTAGCTTTAATACCCGTATAATTTATATTTACACTGTATAAAACCTAAGTTGAATTAATAGTGAAAAGCGGCAAAAATTCTATTGAAATTAAAATAAATATAATTGAAAATTACCGTGACGTGCACCACTTCACGTGTTAAATCTAAATGCGGCTTTTAGATAGATTTGAATAAAGAATGTTTAGTAGTTATGATGATGCATCACCAAAAAACTGGTGAAGTCTTTTATGAGGCGTCGTTTGTTCGGTCGTTTTTGTGCATGCTATCCGAACCCACTTGGGTATAATATGAAAAATACATTTTTAACAAATTTAGGTCGAGTAAATGCAATTCAATATTGAAATACAATGTTCTTATAACTGAAACACCTTGAAATTATTGTATTATATGTGAAGTAAAATTAATTTTTCGTTATCATAACTTGTTAACAAAACAGTTTAAAAATAAGTTGTTTTAATTCGTAACATTCGGAGATATGCCATTTTTAGTATAATTTAGTTTAGTAATTTTGAATATCACAATAGGAAATGCAAAATTTTATAGCTGTTATAGATGTGCAAAATATGGTAGATATGTAAGTTTGTGGGGGTAATATTTCTAAATGAATTTGAAAATTTTTGCTTGAATTTTCTAGTTTTTTTTATGTACCTACCTATGTTACTGGAAATAATCTATAACTGGACACATTAGAAGCAATTTGAATGCCTATAATACTATTTAAAAAATGAAACGGTCAATATTTTGAGTAATTGTATCTAGTGTGATTATTCTGAGCAGAAATTTCTGTTTATGTATACATATGTATATAAAAGACAATTTGTCAAATTTACTCTTACCAATATTGGTAGGTCAACTACCGATAAGTTGTATAAAATTTTATATCTTCAGGAAACATTTGAAACTAACAATCTTGCAAGTTGCCTTGTAAGGGCAAGTATTTTTAATCTTTAATGTACAGTTAAATAATTAGTTTAATTTTAACAAACTTCTAAGTCGTCTTAGTAATGAGTCTAAGCACAAATAGTTTTAGAATAATATACAGAACTTGCTAAAAAAATAATATAATAATATAAGCTTTTACTACCTCTGTGAATGCCGAACGATTATTAGCTAAAAATATATTTTAGATGAATTAATCTAATGGTCAATGAAGGAGACTATATATAATTTAAAAGAATTGGATAACTGATGTCGGTAAGTACATTTTGTACAGAATTTTGAATTATTTTGATGGGGCTTCGAAATGTCATTCTTGCTCAATTACTGCTAAACACGCAACTTCTTAATCTTGAAAATAAACCTCAATATTTAAGAACAACAAAAATGTAAACAATATGAATACAACTGAATTTATATACGGCAAACCCTAATACAAATTACTTCGCAATTATGTATTGAATATATGTACTAAAGTTCTTCAGCAAGAAAAGGAGAATTTACTTGGCAACTGCTTGATGACTGCACTTATTTTGATTTTTCTTTTGTCAATCCAGAGTTTAGTCAACTTATAATCGTCATTTCAAAGAAGAGCAAATAAGGAGATAAATCGAACTCTCAGATACCAAGAAAATAAACTGCTTCATATGTTAAGTTTAAGTTAAGAACAATTATTAAGAATTCGCAACTACTATCAACAAAATTGGCTAATATATCAGCAGAATCCAGTGGTAAGGAGGGTTCTTATTGTAGTTAATACAAACTTAAAAAATATGATCTGTATTGGCATAGTGGTTGTAGAAAACCTCTAGTGAGTCAAGTTAGTTCTATAAAACGATTAAAATTTGCAACAAACAGAAAGTATGGTGAAACCGCAACGAAGCATTTCACTGAAGACACATGAGACGCAGTGTAAACCACATAACAGATAATGGTACTACATACTTCAAGTGGACAGCTAGATAATGAAGTTAGAATATTTAAAAAAAGCTTATAGCAAATTAATGAGTTGAGATATTTTTTATTTCTAACATGATAATGACCCCTATACTACTCAATAAAACGTGTGGTACGCCTATGGCTTTTATATATGGCACCTTCGAAAACATTCCTTACTAGAGTAGGATACAAGCATTATCCACCTCTCGGCAAGATTTCCATATTTGACAATTCTGGATTATTTTATTTTTCCAGATCTATAAAGAATATCATTTTCAAGACCAAATATCGCATCAGAATCAAAGATGTTCGTAATACCTACTATTGGAAATTTTTGTGGTTGATACAATGCACGAATTAATTTTATGTACAAATCAATGGTCCACATTTTTAACAAAATCTCTTTGGTATTATTTTCTTGTATTTTGCCAATTGTAATTTCAAAATCATGCGTTTTATGACTGGGTACACGCATTATTAGCAACCATTAAAACAAGTATGACCGTGATTAATGAAGAAAGATTTTGAAGGCATAGTATTTTTTCCGAAAACTATTAAAATTGCTTCAGAAAATATAAACAAAATTTTCAAACACCAAATACGTACAACTCAAAAAATATCAAATCTATTGCAAACTGTAATAATAATCAGAGGAGATCCTCTAAAATAGCAAACAGGCAAAATTAAAATTTTATCAGAGATACATTCAAAAATGATTGCGAAAAAATTGTAATTCGACTTACCGGTTTGATCACTGCACTTGAGTCTCACACAATATTAAATTAGTAAAAAAATATTAGCTTTAGTACCCGTATAATTTATATTTTAACCGCCCAAAACGTAGGTAAGTTAAATTAATAGCGAATAGCGAGAAAAATTCCATGAAAATTAAAATAAATATAATTGAAAATAACTGCAACGTTCACCATTTCACGTGTTACATCTAAATGCGTCTTTTAGATAGATTTTAATAAAGAATATTTAGTAGTTACGACGATGTATCACAAAAAAACTGGTGAAGTTTTTTATGAGGCGTCGTTTGCTCGGTCGCTTTTCTGCATACTATCTAAACCCGATTGTGTATAATATAAGGAAAAATACTTTTTTAACAAATTTAGGCCGAGAAAATGCAGTTTAATATTAAACAACAATTTCCGTATAACAAAATATGTTTTGGAGGGTCCTAAATAAATAAACAGGACAGAATTTATTGCTTTGTATGTGAAATAAAATTGATATTTAGTTGTTATAATTTCATTAATAATACTGTAGTTTAAAAATTCAAATTTATTTCAATTTTTAATATTCAGGGAGATGTCATTTTTAGTATAATTAAACTAGAGAGCCCCATTAACATAAATTATTATAGTAAAAAAGTGTAACTTACATTTTTTTGGCTTAAATTGATCAAATTATACCTAAGCGATTTTTAAACAATAGCGTTATAGTATTCTTAAGTTACCTTTGATTTTTCCGAGTATCTTTCTGCAAAAAACACCCCAAATCTGGTCTACACTTGTATTACACTGGATGTAAATTATAATAAGATTGAGTAAGTCGTCATTTGCAAATTATAAACTTGCTATTACTTGTCGTAAAATAAAAAAAAACTTTAAGAAGAACCGTCCAAACATACCGAATGCGTACGTGGACAATTTACTACCAAGTTGTCACATTTTTTTCCAGTCATGGCCTACGTTTTATTAATTTTGAAATAATAAGCGTCTATATTTTTTTAGTAAAATAATCATATAAATATCCTATAGCTTGTTAGATTTAGGTGTAGAGGGCGCTAGTATCAATTTAATGAATATCCGAATGGCGAATTTAACACTAAATAAATTGAAAATTTCGAAAAAAAATGTTTTCAACAAATTGAAGTTCAAAAAATGTAACTTAATATTACGACAATTAAATAACGTCGATATTTCGAGTAGAACAAAATAAAATTTGCAGCAACGCAATGATGTACAGTATATATTAAAAATAAGGTGAGTTTTTTGACCGAACAGTATCTTGAGAAACTTTAAAATTACTTTCAGCCTTATTAATTATTATTTTAAAGAACCATCATGATTTCAACGCAAGTTAGAAGTTTCTAAGGTTTCCCAATTTGTATTTATTAACGTCAAATGAATTGAACTGTTATTTGGAATACAATATTGTTTCAATAGAATCAAATCAGAGATACATTGAACATTATTGAGAAAAAATTGTAATTCGACTTACCGGTTTAGTCACTGCACTGATTCTCACACAGTATTAAATTTATTAAAGAATGTTAGCTTTAATACGCGTATAATTCATATTTGCACTGTATAAAACCTAAGTTAAATTAATAGCGAAAAGCGGCAAAAATTCTATTGAAATTCAAATAAATATAATTGAAAATTACCGTAACGTGCACCACTTCACGTGTTAAATCTAAATGCTGCTTTTAGATAGATTTGAATAAAGAATGTTTAGTAGTTACGATGATGCATCACCAAAAAACTGGTGGTCTTTTATGAGGCGTCGTTTGCTCGGTCGTTTTTGTGCATGCTATCCGAACCCAGTTGGGTATAATATGAAAAATACATTTTTAACAAATTTAGGTCGAGTAAATGCAATTCAATATTGAAATACAATGTTCTTATAACTAAAACACCTTGAAATTATTGTATTATATGTGAAGTAAATTAATTTTTCGTTATCATAACTTTGTTAACAAAACGGTTTCAAAATAATTTGTTTTAATTCATAACATTCGGAGAGATGCCATTTTTAGTATAATTTAGTTTAGTAATTTTGAATATCACAAAAGGAAATGCAAAATTTTATAGCTGTTATAGATGTGCAAAATATGATAGATATGTAAGTTTGTGGAAGTAATATTTCTAAATGAATTTGAAAAGTTTTGCTTGAATTTTCTAGTTTTTTTTTTATGTACCTATCTACCTAAGTTACTGGAAATAATCTATAACTGGACACATTACAAGCAATTTGAATGCTTTTAATACTATTTAAAAAATGAAATGGTCAATATTTTGAGTAATTGTACCTAGTGTGATTATTCTGAGCAGAAATTTCTGTTTATGTATACATATATAAAAGACAATTTGTCAAAAATTTACTCTTACCAATATTGGTAGGTCAACTACCGATAAGTTGTATAAAATTTCATACCTTCAGGAAACATTTGAAACTAACAATCTTGCAAGTTGCTTTGTAAGGGCAAGGATTTTTAATCTTTAATGTACAGTTAAATAATTAGTTTAATTTTAACAAAATTCTAATTCGTCTTAGTAATGAGTCTAAGTACAAATAGTTTTAGAATAATATATAGAACTTGCTAAAAAAATAATATAATAATATAAGCTTTTACTACCTCTGTGAATGCCGAACGATTATTAGCTAAAAATATATTTTAGATGAATTAATCTAATGGTCAATAAAGATATAAGAGAATGTTTAATAGTTACGATGATGCATCAACAAAAAAACTTCGTCAATTTTTTTATTAGTTATCTTTTGCTCTCCGAAATAAGTTTTATCCAATGTAAATAAACATACGTTTCGGATAAATACAAGGCAAAGAAATATTATCTACTATTACAGAAACAAAACTCAGAAGCGGTTGATAATTTATTATCATTAAACAATAAAATACAGCTAAAAATATAACCATTAAGAAGATATGTATTTAATTCTCACTGACATTTTGATGGGCTAGGAAGGGACTTATATTTCAATATTTCAAAATCGTCAGTTTTATATTGGGTATCGTTGAAATTGTACCACCCTCTGAATCCGCTGAATGGGCTGCTTGGTGGAAATACTTTACCTATCTTGAATACACCTTCATGAAAAATCCTACCGATGTAGAGAAGGCTGTCAGATTCTATGCCGCCTACGACTGCATCTTCCAAATAATCTTTGACTAATTGATTAGTCGAAATTTTGTCCCAGTGGAAGCTTTCAATGTTCTGGTCGCATAGTACCTGTAAAAGAAGATGTAGAAGTCGCGATAAATTTTGGGAATGCAAAAAATTCTTTATTAATTGCAAAATCTTACTGTGTTGGGATTGACAATTTTGGCTTTGAATATTTGAAAATCCGTGATGTACGGTTTCTTGTTATTGAAGATCTTTGCCTTTTTTGTTTTAATACAAGGTCCCATAATTAGTTCTAAACTGCCACGTATAACACGATTGTCAATTTATTCATTATACCTGGAAATTGCAGCAAAATTCTTGGAAGCAGTTTTGTAATCTTAGACAAGTATTTACTCTAACCACAGATCGATGACTAAGGGCAAATTTATAGAACTAGAAGCAATTTTCCTGCGGTTGGGTAAAATAGGTAACGTCAATTGAAGAATTCTTTCAATGTAAATGATGAGTAGTTAAGAGATAGAAGTCAATATATTGGATTATTTCTTTTTCAGAGGCTAAGAATGTCCACCACCTTTCTGAAATAAATTATGTAAAGGAATAAATCTTTTTCAACTATGTTGCTTATCTGACCACTCCTGCAATTTCTGCTATGTAATTTGAGGTATGTAGATGGATTTAATGAAACTATTCTGTCTATCCATGGTAAAATTGAAGTCAACTTCAACCGAAAGATCATTCATTTCGAAATGACAACATTAATTGCAGAAAGATAATTGTAACTAATTAAAGCTTCAAGTTTTTAGTGGATTTTCAACAAAAAACGAGAAATTTTTATGCAAAATTGCAGTTAGCTAGCAAGGTTTTAAAAAGTTAATAACTAAAAAATTTGCATGATGCTATATTGCAAAATATTTTTATACTTATATTTGCAATATATACAGTATGTCCCTAGACAGTCTGGGAAAAAATTATTTGGACCTTCCCGCAAAAATTTATTGTTTGTTTTAAGATCAGTTCTGAAGCAAAAAATCTAATTATTCTTTTTAGCAGCTGAGAGTAGGTAAACTAGGGGGCTTTTACGCCAACCGGCTTTTTCGGTTTTTTTAATGGCTAATTACATTACTTTCTAATTTAGCTTTCTAATTGAGGGAATTTTGCTAGGAATGTTGATGTTTTGAAATGGTTTCACTCGCATTATTTAGGTTAAAAATCTTGGAAAAATTGCGCTTTTTTTTCGCAAATCAGGTCTGATTTTAACAGAAATGATTTAAATCGGATCTGATTATCGGGTCTGATAATCAGGTCTTATGTAATCATCAAAACATTAAATCAGACCTATTAAAATTATTTGCGGAAAAAAGTCAGGTTTTATCAATTTTTCCAAGATTTTTAACCTAAATGATGCGAGTGAAACCATTTCAGTCAAAACATCAACATTCCTAGCAGAAATCCGTCAATTAGAAAGCTTAATTAGAAAGTAATCTAATTAGCGATTAAAAAAATCCAAAAAACCGGTTGGCGTAGAAGCCTCCTAGTTTACCTACTGCTGAGAAATAATAATAAAAAAATGGGTGATAATGATCCAAGTTCCTTATTTGTGGTTTAACCATATTATCCTGTTTTTTTCTATGGTAACCTAATAAGTCAAGATTTGCGAATGAGACTTACTTAATAGTAATCCTAACTTTAGAACAAAGAGCTCGTTTAATATTATGGAACTGGTGAGGTTTCTTGTAGTCATACAATTAAACAATTTTGAGATGTTTACGCTAATGCTTTAGAAAATTTGGTAGAAAAATTTGGAAGAACAACTAGTGTGCATGACATCAAGAAAAGTTAAAGGCTTTACAACGAAGAAGATGCTGCTGCGAAAATACTGGCTCTCTAGATTCTGTGGAAACGAGATTATCCTTGCGAAATATGTAGGTCTACACCGTTGAATCGTCTAATTCGCAAATCACATTTACAAAGAATTTTTAAAGGAAATAGAATTAAACTTAAGATTTTGGTATGTTTCGATGAATTGACATTTACAACCAATAGATGAATCCTAATCCCAAAAAGGTTAATGTGTGATATAGTGTGGTATTATGTGGCATTTCACATTTTTGTTTGAAAGTAAGCCAATCTACTTGCCTCACTAAATATATATTTTTTTACATTATGATTAACACCACAGCATTTGAAATATTGTACGCTAGTTTGGATATAAAATTTGATAAACAAAAACTGACAAAAAATTTAAATAAAAAAGCAATTACCTTTATCCCTCTTCTCAGTATTATCTTCCTTCCAAAAACTTCAGTAGTTATCTCATTCCTCTCAGTATCCAAACTACCTGGCAGCAAACCATGCTCTGGGGCTTGTGCTATGTAAATCCCATCGAAGCTAATAGCATCAGGCGTAATTCTTCCCCAGTAATCTCTCCAATAATAATTATGATTGGTTACCCCTAATTAAACACACCAAAATAAAATTATTAAAGAATTGTTACAAATAAATGCACCATAAATACCTGATGTTAATATGAAGATATTAACTAAATAACAAAGTATGTGCGCTTTCATCATTTTTAATGTATGTATAAGTACGCTGACTAGTTACAGACTGAGTACATACATAAAAAGACCGGTTGGGTTTATGAAGAAGATTAAAACGGATCCGTTTATATGGAGTATGTTATTAACAACACCACGACTATAATAGCATTAATGAAACACATGATATAACCTTGCAACCTTGAACTTTTTTAATGTTTACACAGATTTTTCTGTACAATACGATTTCCCTTGCTGTGGGAATTTTTGCGCGAATATATTTCTTTGTTTACAATATTAATGACGTATGAAAAATGTAGTCAACGTAATATATTTGCTATAACATTAATTGCGTTATTATTCGAATACTAGGGAAGAGCTAAACTTCTTAGAATACGAGAAGTAAAAAACCTGATTTCGTGCTAGGAAAAAAAAAATAATTCGATAATAAATGTATTAAAAAAAAAGATTTAAGTACAGAGAGATCTTATATTAATATAAATGGCAAACGTAACCGTTGATGTATAGATTTATTTTAACATCTTGGAGTAATAGGATGTTCTTTATACTTCAATACTTGAAAATCATCCAATGACCGGAAGGAACCATCGGTATTATTCCAGGTTTTGAATCCTTTATATTCACTATCTGTTGGAAAAACTTTTCCTATTTTCCATTCGCCGTCGTAAAACGCTTTTCCAATGTACAAAGTGCTGTTAGACTCCAATCCTCCCACGACTAGGTTGCTCAATTTATCTTTAGTTAATTTATCCGTTGTGGTGTATTCCCAATATAAATTTTCGCTGTTAAGATCGCATAGTATCTGTAAGGATGAATAGGATATTATTTTTTGTGCTGGATCCCACTTAAAACATTTTTTTTAGACAATTTTTCGAATTCGAAGAAATGGAAAAAACATTTTGTATTGATCATGAATTCAAAATTCTTCTAATTCAGGAAATAATCATGCAGAGCGCTTATATATACTTAAGTATTCTGAAATAGCCGAGGACCAGTCCTCTAAATTCTCAGAAATATTAAAAGCCATGGTGAGAATTATGCTCTGTAATTCATTTTTAAAGGGACGAGACATTTTTCCAGAAAAATTGGTAAGATAAGATTGGTTCAATAGGTGACATCATTAATTGAGTTTAAGGAACATATTCTATTAACAGAAAAATAAATTTATACTTGGCTCCATTAATAATGTAAACCAAATGGGTACAATTGGTGTCAACCATAAGAGGCAAGCAATATTACAATCCCAAAAGCATTCTACAGAAAATGGCAGGATATGATATGTTGGGCGTCTGGTAAACACGTTCCAAACATGTTTTATTACTGGCTGACTCCAATGTTCACGAGAAAACATCTGTCACCACACCATTGCAGAATCTGCACCAAATGACGTAGGTACTAAATGTAGCAGAGAGCATGACGTTCGTCTAATTGTGTGCATGCAAGAACAACGTTTATCGTTGATTTAAAGACAATAGCTATGGATTCGCTTGGAAAGGGAACTTCTTGCCTGTCATTTTGAAACAAATCCACTAAATTTTTCTGTTTTTTTACGAACAAAGTTGTTAGTTTCTCTTAGATGTACCACTAACTTAGTGTAGTTGAGATAATGCAAACTGTATCACCTTATAAGCTTGTAGATAATCATTGTCTTAGAGAAGACAATCTCAATCTATAGCGCACGCAATAGGCCTGGAAATTGACATAGTGAAGAGCACACAAGAAAAATGGGTGGCGGCGGTTGCCCTAGACATAAAGAATGCGTTTAATACCGCTTCCTGGAGTAAAATCATGGAGGAATTGAAGAAGAAAAACTGCTCGCTATATCTGAGAAACACCAATGCGGATTACTTCAATGATAGAACAATTATCCTGAGTAGAAGAACAAGATTGTACGTAGAGGCCGGAGTGCCGCAGGGATCGGTTCTGGGACCTATACTCTGGAACTGTCTGTATGACGGGGTGCTTAATCTGGATTGACCGGACAAGGTTGCAGTCATTGCTTATGCGGACGACTTGGTGATTCTTGTGGAAGGGGAAGATGTAAGAGATCTCATGTTTAAGACTATAACGAGGCAATGGAGAAGATGGCAACCTGGACGGAGATAAATGAACTACTCCTAGCCCCTCAAAAGTCGGAGGCGGCAATGCTGAAGGGACCTCCCACAAAGGATAATATCTGGTTTGAAGTGTGAGGAAAAGAGGATCCGGCCTGGGAGACCATTAAAGTAGAACGGCAAGAAGCGAGAATTGTTGTATGAAGTTGTACAATCGCAAATACTCTATGCGATACCGGCCGGGGTTAGTGCTTTGCAGATTAAAAGGCAAAAAAAATCAATAGAAAGAAGGCAGAGGAGAACGTTGCCAATAGTAATCAACGGCTACAGAACGATACCGGGAAGTGCCACCCAGGTGATAGCAGGAGTCCCACCTATAGCACTGTTGGCAGAGGAACAGAGGAGAACCTTCCTCTGAAAAATAAAACCAACCTCAGTAACTCGAGCGCAACAGTGAAGTAGAACTCTGAAGCAATGACAACGACTGTGGAGCCAAACGGAAACGGTGGCGTCATGGACGAGAGCCCTAATACCAGATATTACACTGTGGGTAAATTGCCAATTTAGAAGACTAGATTACTATTTGACGCAATTTTTGTCCGTTCACAGGCACTTTAGAGCGTATCTTAAACGGTTTGGACTGTCAGTGGAGGACACTTGTTTGTACTGCGGTGAAATTGACTCGGCAGAACATGCTGTACTAGATTGCAGCAGATGGCACAGAGAGAGAATGGACCTCGAGAGATGCTTGGACGAAAAGGTGTCTGTAGGAACGATAGTCTTGCAAATGGTAGAAAGCGAGACAAAATGGTTGCTCATAACTTTATAGTTAAGATGATTAGCACAACGAAACCGGAGCAGAGACCAAATAGTAATTCTAAAAGAGTACATCTGAACTCCTAATCCTCTGATCAAGACAGACGGTTTCGGGGATGAAATACCAGGGGATTATTCAGAAGGGCCTCTTGTTGGGAGGTGCACCTTCCCAACGTCCTTAAAGAAAAAAAAATCTCAAAAAGCAATTCGAGACATAGGTTGTGCCACGATGTTTACCTTGTTCACGTTGTCGTATATGGTAATTGGTGCCGCTATAGTTTTGCATCGTTCAAGATATTGATGTAAAAAAAATAACTGAATCTTTCTTACATTGACTTTGAAGTTCGAAACATGTTCCTCTGTGATCAAATTTCAGAATTCGCATTGCATAATGGTGGTACGACAGAGCAAAAGACAATAAGATCACATTACCACGGAAAACACGATGTAAACATAACTTAAAACTGATTTAATTACATGGTGTTTACAAATCCTTAACAGGATGTTGTACCTCAATCATTCAATGCAACTAAATTTGCAGAAATTTATTTCCTTGAGGACGTCAATATTATAAGGCAACAGCTACAGTATTATTCGATATTTTTTGAAAGAAGTACAGGAAATAATATCGACCTTGCCTGGCAAGAAATAATTAAGCATCATCCACCAACTGATTGTCAGTTTGGAAAAAATATATTGTCGGAACTTTTCAACGACTTCCAATGGTTACTTTGCTAAACTATAAACTTAATCAAAACTGCAAGGTTAAGAAATGCAGGTGATCGGGATACAGAGAAGCTACACTAAGAAAAATTTCTATAATTCCACATGAACTATTGAACAGAATATAGCGTTTTCCTTAAAATCCGGCAAACTATGTATTAAAGGTAAAGTAAAGCTTCAGTGCAAAGAAAGGTTAACACAAGTGAAAATAACAATGAAAAAATATATTACAGTTTTTACAGAAAGTGTTTGCAATAATGATGAATGAAGTTACAACAGCGAAATTTCTATAGGTCCAATTAGAGAAAAATAGTTAAACAAAACAAAAACATTATAATTTTTGAATTTTTGATAAACTTAGTAATGAGTGTTGGATCCTTTATTCAAAACAATTTCAAAAATGCGGTTCTCCATACTGTCTATTAACTTCGTCAATATTGAAGCAGGCATCTCATTCCAACATCTCGTTAATGTTTTTGTATTGGTGATTATTGGTATATATCTCCCTAGCCAATATTCCCCAAAGATTTTCAATTGGGTTGAAGTCGGGTGGATCCTACTTAAAATAATTTTTGTGGACAATTTTTAGAAAAAAAGATTAACATATTTTGTATTGATTTTAAAATTGAATTCAAAATGCTTCTAAGTCAGGAAATAATCATGCCAAGCGCTGACCAGTACTTAAAATTTTTCAGAAATATTAAGAGCCATTGTGGAGGAAATTATGCTATGGAATTATTTATTAGAGAGACGCGATATTTGCAGAAGAAAATGCCAAAGTGTTAGTAGAAAGATAGATTTGAATTTAAACCTATCAAAGAGCGTTTCTTCCATAAAATAAAAATATTGCAATGAATATTGAATACTTAGTTTAATTGTGATTTAGGATTTGAGTACGCAATCTTGATTGCTACTGCAATTTAGTAAAATTGGGTTATAGAACAAGAGGGGTCATATGCATGGGAATACTGCAGCAAGTTGTACCTTTTTGACTTTAACGTAGCCCTCAGTAGCACTGGGATTGAACTGTGTTCTTTGCATCATTCTAATGCAGTAATTTTACATGTCATCATTACGACGTTAGTACAGAGCTTTCATTTTAAATCAAAACCCACGTGATCTCTGACGTAATATATTGGTAAAAGTAAAACAAAAAATATCCCTATCTAACCGACTAACCGGTCTAACCTGAAAGTTGCAGATATTTGACAGTTTTTATTCGCTGCTTGCCTCGTTGTTTTCATTTTTATTCTATTCCTGTATTTTTGTTAATTGTCATAAAAGTTTCCTTTTAAACGAAAACCACTTTCAACATTTATTATAACAATTTTTCCGTTGCGTAGTTGTGATTATTTACAATATAAACCTAACCTGTAAAGTTTTAATTGTCAATATATGTAAATAAAAATTTCTGGAGGAATTTTATTTTTAAATACTACCATTCTGTTAAATGGGTTGTATGTATATCTAAATAAGGTAACGTGGGTTTTGGTATTAAATGAAGGCTCTGTACTGCTAGAATTGTGATGTTCAAAAGACTTTGCCACTTTGCATAACTTTTTATAACTGACACCATACTTTGCAAAGCATTATATCTAATTTATCTTTTACAATTAAGCTATATTTATTTACTTATGATTAGATGTGGAGGAGTAATGATGCATAGTACGAGTAATCGTTATCATCGTAGCAAAACTAATTCTTGTTTATCCTCTTGAAGATGTCAAAGACGGGGAAAATAAGAATTTGCTGAAATTTGCAGCCAAGTAATATTACAATCCCACAAACTTTGAACAGAAAATGGCATGATACAATATGTTGGCTAGGATAGATATGTCTTGCAAGCGTCTGGTAAACAGGTTCCAGACACGTTTTATTAGATTTAGGTCTGGACTACTTACTGGCCGACTACAACTTTTTCAATGCAATTTTGAACTAAACCAGTGCTGTATTATATCACATCTGTCAAAAATGTTTTGTTGCGTACCATTACAGAATCTTCACCAAATGACCTGTTATTCACAACGTCGCAGAGAGCATAACTTTCGTCTGATTGTGTGCATGCAAGAACATGTTTATCGTTGATTTAAAGAGAAAGTCTTGATTCGCTTGGAAAGCAAAGTTGTTGCCAGACATTTTGAAACATATCCACTAAATTTTTCTGTTGTTTACGAACAAAGTTATTAGGTTCTCTTAGGTGTACCGCTAACTTAGTGTAGTTGCCTTAGAGAGGACAATCTGAAAAAGCGATTCTCGTCATAGGTTGTGCCACGATGTCTACCTTACCTAGATTGTCGGATACGGTTATTGGTATCGCTATAGTTTTGCATAGCTTAACATATTGATGTAAAAAGGTCACTGAAATCTTTCTCATGTTGCCCGTGAAGGTTGGAATTATACCTCTAAGATGAATATTTCAGAATTCGCATTGCATGATGGTGGTAATGGAGCAAGAGACAATAAGATCACATTATCACGGAAAACACGATATAAACATGATTTAAAAGTGATTTAATTACATGGTGTTTACAAATTCTGAACAGGTTGTTGTACCTCAATCATTCAATGCAACTTAATTTGCACAAATTTATTTCCCCGAGAACGTCATAATCGCCACAACATATTTCCTAAGTTTTTGGTATTTTTAGAAAGAAATACAGGAAATAATATCGACCTTGCCTGGCAAAAAATAACTAAGCATTACCCACGAAGTGATTGTAAGTTTGGAAAAAATATATTGTCGGAGCTTTTCATCGATTCCCAATGTCAACTTTGCCAAACTATAAAAATTTCTAAGGCTAAGAAATGCAGGTGATAGAGATATAGAGGAGCTAGTACTATTTTTTTTTTGTGGAAATGTTATTAATCGGAAAATCGTTAATTAAATTATTTTGGAGCTTCCAAATATTGAATTAAGTGCAAAGGTAAAATACAACGATAATAATACTGATTAAAAAGTATTTTTGAGCTTGTTCTAGGGCGAATATTTTTAAATTATTCAGAATTTTCAGATCTACAAAATAGTTCTTTTTTTCAAAAATAACAAATCGGACAGATAAATGTTTATACCATGAAATATCTTTATACTTAATTACCTTAATACCGTCTTTTATAATTCTTCTTGCGCCAAAAGCTTCAGTAACAGCTTCTTCTTTGTCTGGGTCAAAGGCAGCCGGCAGCATGCTATAATAATACGGAATTTGTGCAATATAGATACCCCTAAAACTGATACCATCCAGTGGTAAAACTCCTGCGTAATCCCTCCAATAATAATGGTGCATTCCTTTTCCAAATAGAAGTAAATATATATGTATATTAGCATTAAAAAGAAGCTTTATACGTATGTATGCGCACTAGTACCTGTAGTCAATACAATCACGTTCAGAATACAACACATAACCCGCAAATTCACCATTCTAATTCAATTATTTCAATCAATATGTTAAATAAATAAATAAAGCTTATCGCTTGCACCACAATACTACTTAAGTCGTGGAATCTCAACTGTGCGTCATTTTACCAATCTGTTTAGCGGTTTTCCACTGAATGATACCGCAAATCAGCTTGCACTGCGAAACCAGAAATGTAAATGTATTTTTCGTATGCGTGTAGAATAAACTTTTAAACGTAAATTCGTCATTATAAGATTCTGACAAATGACCTTGTGTAGTTTGCATATTTATCATATTAGTGAGATTCACGTGATACAGGTACAAATAGATGATTTTTCGATAAATATTATTGCTTATATGTATGAATGAATTCTATAGAATTAAATTTGGCCTAAATTTAATTAAATCGTCCAAAAAGATGCATATTTTAAGGACCCGCAAAAAAACGTTGGTAAAAGGGTATCTAGGTGAAAAGGTGTTAATAGAAATCTTCCACATTTTCCACAGTTATGTTACGACATAGAAACGAAAGAAAACTTTAATAATTATCTTATGTTATGGGGCTATCAATCTGCCTTGAAGTATAATTGATTGTACACTTTTGCAGTCAAATATTGCTGACCATTTGGGTCACATCTTAACTACTGAAATGTAATAGAAAAAGTCACTTCTACTCTTGAATTCTTGCAATTCGAAATGGTTCCCTACTAAAAAAAAACGGCTCTTGTGCGGTTGCTAAAATACTGCGATAGGGGAGTTTCCAGGAGCAAATGTCAGGGTCTATTTTTGTCTCACAATAATATAAGAACAATAATGTACAGTAACTCAAATAATTGGCCGGACACCAACATAAAATAATAAAAGACCGAATACATTTAAAATGTTAATCATATATTTTATAGTGGATGGAAATATGGATAATTTTTTTTAGACTAATTGTACAATTGAATACAGTTTGTTTTATTACGATATTTTAATATGTGAAAAACTTCAGAACCATACAATGAACCGTTGATCCACCATCCTCTAAATCCTCTCCATTTGCTCAATGGCGGAAAAACTTTGCTAATCTGCCATTCTCCTTCGTGGAAAATTTTACCAATATAAAGTTCACTTTTTTCTTCGTATCCGCCCACAACCAAATCAGTTAGATAGCTTCCCTGTAAATCGTTTGTGGTCGTCTCTTCCCAAAAGAAGGTGTTATCGGTGTCGCACAATACCTGAAATATTAGTTGCAGTATGATACTTCTATGTAACAGAGGCAAATCTAGCACACTTTTCTAAAAAATAACAAGGCAAGACATATCAGCAACAGCGAACCAGGCTTTAACTTCTTTCCTTTTTATACTAGCAAATTTATCATAATTTTTAATTCAATTTTTTAGGCTGTACTTGAAGAGAACAAGAAGCAATATATCAGATAAGGCGAAGACCATATTACAATACTCATAAATGAGACAAAACCAAATTTGATATGTGTTGATGTAAATTTGACAATATATTTTATAGAATGTAAATGAGCCAAATTACGCAAATACCTTTATTTGTTCTGTTCGATTCCATTTGCCGCCACAGCATTCAATAACTGCTTGCTTTTTGTATGGGTATAAACTACCCGGTAACAGGCCATCTTTGTAGAGCACCTGAGCTATGTAGATTCCGTCAAAACCAATGGCATCAGATGGTAGTGCACCATAGTAATCTCTCCAATAATAAGGTCGAGGTTCTAAATAAATATGTAATATGAGAAAATCTATAATAATATTAAACGTACCTGCTACTAAAGTTAAAATTAAAACTGATATGATGTAATGGAAGATGTTTCGCATATTTGCTCCTTTAGACTTTCTTGGAATGTTTGTTGCAATTCGAAATAGTTACTAAAAAAACGGCTCTTCTACGGCTGCTAAAATACTGCGATATGGGAATTTCCAGGATCAAATGTCCGGCTCTATTTTGATATTTTTATCGGTCCCATCGGCTGCTAAAGTACTGCGATATGGGAATTTCCAGGATCAAATGTCCGGCTCTATTTTGATATTTTTATCGGTATCATCGGTTGCTAAAGTACTGCGATATGGAAATTGTCATGAGCAAATGTCAGGCTTTATTTTGATATTTTTATCGGTCTCCTAGTGGCGGCAAAACGACAAGAAGAATGCTATTAAAGACTTTATCAGAGAGGAATTACATGTAGATAGATAGAAATAAACGAAGCTTACGAACTGAAAAACAAACTAACGATAGTAAAGCTAAGAGACTGGGACAGAAAAAGTTAGTAATGATAAATAATAGAAATTTGCAAGGAAAGGACATTTATATAAAGAGTGACATGACTAAGAAGAAGAGAGATATACAGGGCGAATTAAGAAAAATAGCAAAGGATGAAAAAAGCAAAGGGAATACCGTGAAGATAGGATACCAAAAGATCAAAATAAATAGTAAATTATACATGTGATGTTAAAATCAAAAAACTGAAAAACAAAAAGGATAGAGTGGAACAAATTATGACGACAGTAGCGACGAAACAGGACAGATATAAAAAAAGGACTACAACAAAAAATACAGGTAGAACAAATAGAAGAAAACGAGGAGCAAGAATTGGCAGTGTTGCCGGCAAGCACACAATACATGAAGTAACCAATGACAATGGCCACAGGATGTGTAACTTGGCGAAGAAGATGGACATGCACATAATGAGCACCACGTTTGAACATAGAAAGGAGCACAAGATAACATGGTTACTTCCCGGGAAAAACACAGGCAATCAGATCGACCACATACTAATAAATAAGAAAAGAGCAAAAATGATTCGGGATGTACGTTCATTCAGAGGCGCCAGTGCAGACTCAGATCATATGTTGGTAATAGCTAATATGAGCCTGAGAAAAATTGAAGGAATATTAAAGAAAACAGTAAGGATAAAATGGAAGGTGCAAGAATTGAATATAGAAGAAACGAGAAGGAAGTATGAAGAACAACTGAATCAGCAGTTAGTTAAAAGAAAAGAGACTAACAATATTGAAGCAGAATGGATAAATATCAAAGAAAGTATAATAGAGTCTGCAGAATCAGTACTAGGAAGGAAGAATATAAAAAGGCATAAAGATGGGATCGATGAAGAGTGTAAGGATGCAATAAAATATAAAAACGAAGCCAGGTTAGAATGGTTAAAAACGGGGCAACAAGAAGACCATGAACTTTAGAATATAAAAAGGAAAGAAAGTACAAAACTAATTCAGAATAAGAAGATTTTGGATAGATAACCTCATGACAGAAATTGAAAATGACAGTAGCAATAATACAAAACTATACCAAAGTATAAAAAAACAGAGCAGGAAAAGAACAACAGCAAATATTGAAAAAGAAGAATGGGAAGAATACTTTAAATCGGCTATGGCAGTAGGGGAAGAAGAAAATGAGGAAGTCAACATGGAGGACAACAATGAAGAGGCGAGCACTAGTGAAGTACCATCTCAAGAGGAATGCTTCGGCGCAATTAAAAAGATGCTTCACCGTTGGAGCAAGATTTTTTATTTTCATTTCTTCGTTTGCTTTTCGCCAAACCATAACACGCCCGTTGCTGCCAAATACATAAAATTTACTCTCGTCCGCGAAAATTATATTTATTGTCTAGTGTATACATCTTTTTGCAAAAGCTAATCTACCTTTACGATTTATTTCGTTAATGTGGCTTTTTCTACGAGTAGTCCTGCCGTGAAAATTGGTCTTACACATTTCTCACCGTTTTTGGATTAACATTTATCCCGGTGCCTATTCCTAATTCACTTGCAGTTTGCAGCTATCGATTTTGATAGTATAAATCTATTTTTTATAAATTAGAAATATGGATAATTTCTTTTAGACTGTTTGTACAATTGAATATATTCTATTTTATAGAAATGTTTAGTGTACAAACTTTCATTCATTGTTTTAGACCAGAGACGGGTTTAGTAATACCAGGACTTGTGGGGGAGTTAATAAATTCTTATGAATAATTAGAGCATTATCAAATCTCCTCTTTTGTTAGAAAAAAACTGATTAAATCGTTTGGTACATCGAACTATGTTATACTATACAATTTACAAATTCTTGAGCTAACCTAAATCCTAATTCTTTTCAAACTAATGAGAAAAGTAATTAACTTGCATATAAAAAGTGAAACTCTCCTAAAAAATCTACTTTACTGCAAACAGTTTGCGTTCATTGACAGATTGGATCACTCTTTGACAACACCTGATTTTGCCGAATCATGTTTGCAAATTCAGATGACCGCAAAAAATAATCTTCATGACAGAACATCTTCTCACTCTTTCTGAATGCTGACAAAATTCGTTCACAAAAAGAAGGGAACCCTAAAGGTGCCTGTATTAGAAATAACACATCTTGGGTTATTTCTTTAGATCAGATAGTTTTATCTAAACTACTTACCTCTCAAAGGATGTCCAAATAGGGGAGAGATATAAGACCGCTGCGGATCTGCCAATCTCAATTTTTGGCAAAACTTGGAAATTCAGGCCCAACATGATTCTAAGAAAATGGACCAAATAGAAAGCGACAAATGCGTTTTTTATGCAAGGTGTTTTAATCTTTTTGTCTGAATGATATGGCCGCTCTGGCCACTGAGTGTACGGTCTGTGATTTGCAAATATCATGTTTAAGGCCCGAACTACCGCATCCTCTTATTGAGCAATGCTTTCCAGAGTACTTATGACCAGTGCCATCAGATGCTTGCGCAGTGTCAATATAGCAAGATCTCGATACAACACCATGTTCCGGACAACGTTGAACCTCTTTATTTGCAACTTTGGACCGGGTTAAGGCACCATGTGTTAAAATTGGGCGAAGAAATACCTCCAACGAAACGCACAATATGATCCAAGATTTTTTTAGAAATTTTAAATTCAATTGAAACTAATAAATTGAGAGCATTCACAATAGGTCTCATGCAGAGTATGCAAGCAAAAATGTGCGAATAGAAGTCTTATAGAGATTGGGAAGTAATAGTACACATAGAAACGAAACGAAACTTTAACCAAAAATATAATTAAAAAAAGTTTGTCTCATTGTGATAAATTCATGTCAAGTTATACAATATATGTGTAGATAGATTTTTTGATAAAGATTTTTAATAAAGTTTGACCAGTGGCCGCTTGTCCATAGGGTCATTTGGTCAATGACCTCCCAAAAATTTTGACAATATATAAAGAAATATTAATTATTACGTGTTTTATTAAAATTGGTAATTTCCTCGCAAAAGTCGCAAATATACTTAACTTAAAAACTTAAAATTTATCGGCCGTTCCTCGTATTCCAACCTCCTGAACATTGGGCTGGCGGTGCGAATTGACCTCGTCGTATTAAAGCTACGCGGAAATATCCGAAGAACTCCCAGCGCCCGAACCGACCCGAACGTACGAAGTATATAATCTAGTTTGGGTCATAAGCCCACTATTTGAAATCGAATTTAGGTTAATTTCCGATGAAATGTTAGATGGCAGCACAAGTGCGTAGTTGGAAAAGTAGTTTTCGGATTTACCTGTAGTTCCTGTGTTTATAATTTATAACAGTAAACATGTGTTTTAACCTTGTTTTAACAACCTTCTTTTAGCAAAGTTTGTCGAAAGTGCGAGTGTGTTTATAGCGATTTGTTTGTGATCTTTATTGAATCTACCAGATTTTCATTAGATTTTTTTTTTCGTTTGAGTTTAGGTATATTACTTTTCTTTTAATTCGATTTAGTTTAGTGTACATTTAGAAAGAAAATAATAAGCAAAGTAATATCTGTATTTTTTTTCGTCAGTGAATTTGTTCTTATCTCAATGTAATACGTTATTGTAGTAAAATAAGAGCATATATATTGTTTGGTAATTATTGTCAACCTTTAT
>ML218414.1:8239-41154 GCA_004785975.1 Popillia japonica
AAGCACTACTAAAAAATGTACGAACGGTATACGAAAAAATTAGAAATAAAATTAAACCCCGAGGCAGCTAAAAAACAAATCTGGCTGTGTGTAGATGAAATAAGGAACTGAAAAACATCTAGATATGACAGTATGTGCACTGGACCCCTTAAATTGATCATTTTATTCTTACTAACTAGTACAAGAGAATAACACAATGCACAGACGAAGCAATAACAAACCTTTTTCAACACAGCGAGCGGTCATGTTTGTTACTGATGTGTCAGTATAATGCGTCGTGTAGTTCGTGCTCTTACAGTGTTCTAATCTTTTGAATACCACGTATAAAATTCATGCTTATATTTTCTGATAATATGTACAATTTATTACGCCTATTTCATTTTTACTGTACGTAGGGAGTGTAATTTTTAAATGTCAAATTTAAAAGAATCCCTTTATCTTTAAATTTATCCTCGCTCTTGCGAGGATAAATTTGGATAACAGAGTGAAATAATATTGTTCATCCAACTGATTTAACTCAACCTCCACATCTGGCGTTATATCCTATAATATGCACCGTCTGCTTTTTACTGTTGGAAAAGTTGGAAATTAAAGGCACATCTCGCAAAGCCTATGTCAGTTTAGATATCAAATTAAATACAGCTACGAGTAATGAGCGTTACATTCTTCGAAATATTTTCGACAGGAATACGTGTAGATATACAAAAACTAATTAATTCAGTAACATAAATGTGACTTGCATAACATTAGGTTTAAGGTCTACAAAATGGTCAAACATGCTGTAGCAAATCTTCATTAAACGAACAATTTCTTCTAATTATTTCTATGGGGCTGTAAATTGGCAATATCAACTTCGTGAATAGTAAATAACGTCGACTACAAGTGACGAAGTTCTGAATACTCTTTAATCATGCAACTGATGTCCAACTCCGTTTAAAAGGTGAATAATTCATGCGAGGTCGAAATGTGTTCGCCACATATGAAAGCCGTGAAATACGAGATCTGTCTGAATCGGTTGAATAAAATATGTCTCTCATTTAGCTAATCGCCAGCAGTTTTTTGCGTTAAAAATACAAAATTATTTACTATCAATGAAACACGACAGTCTGTATTTCTCTATAAAAACATGGATATGTTATTTTAAGGAATTCTATATATAAATTACACTATTTATTTATTTACTTTAATATTGTAATATTACATAATTTATAGTGTGTTACAGAAGACACAGATGGTATGCTTGAAACCATTAAAATATAACACAGTAATTAATAAAAGCATTTCGGTTATTACAACACGGCGCTTCCACCAACTTATCACATTGTGCATGAAATGGAACGGGGTCTTGTATCTCTAGGGTGTCATTGACTTTCATTAAAACAAACACACTACACAGCACGATACCTATATGCTACCCTTTTTATTAACCACCGCAGATGCGCTCATTGCTATAGGGTACACTTAGTATACAAAGTGTTTACCGTTTAATAAAAAGAATCGCTTTTATATACCTACATATCTGCAGAATTTGACTTTATTTGTCCCTATTTTTTATAATATCGTTTTCTGTTGCAATATTTTGATTTTACTTTTTTAGTCATTGAGTACTTTTAGATTTTAAATTTTTAGTAAATGCCCAAAATTAATTGCATAAATCTGTCTTCAGGTAGGTGATTGCTACAATAACATTTTTCTCTTATAGTGTACATCATTAATTTGCACTACAGTGTTTCAAATGAATAGTGTCGGAAAAATAAACCATATAAAACTAATATCACAAGAAAGGTAAAGCCAAAAAAATTACGATCATATATTAAAATAATTTTTCCTTTAATAATTACCAAATTTTGTTGAATCCGGGCCTGACATGTGCGTACTAGAAAAAAGGGACGCTGCAGAAATTTCTAATAGACATAAACACATATTTTTTATCAAGTTCAATGACACGTAAATAAATGCTTATTGTACTCCATGAATGCATTTTTTACGAAGCAGCTTTGCTGCTCTATGAATTGCACATGTAGTCTTTTCACAAATGTTCTATTTATAAGAAGGTCACACATTTACTACAGATTTTATTCATTTCGACCAGTTTTTTTTTCGTAGGAATCAGGTGTTTTTGGTTTTTTCATTACAGAAACTTTCAATGTTAAAGTACAACGACATATTATTACCTAATGTTATGTAATTTACTATGTAAGATGGCGTTCGTAGTTAATAGTCTTTTCTTCTCAAATAATTTGTGGTAGTCTTCAAGAGGACTGTTTGATGAGAAACAATACAAAAACTTGGAGTAGTAATGTCTGCAATTACTACCACGAGATGTGGATGCACGCTTCTGTGCAACCGCAAAACTTATCATAAACTGGGCCGCTGTGACAACACAATCTCGAAGACCCTCGACGTCTAAAATTTCCTGATCATAAACAAAGTTTTTCATGTATCCTTGATCCCCCTCATATCTTGTGGGTTTTTATCGGCCCAATGATAAATATTATGGTAATATTATGTCCATGTACTAAGTATTCGTATAACTTGCCATAATGTACATATAAGACAACAAATGCCTATGAATGACTCAACGTTCTGCCTGTGTTGCCCATCCATTTATGCGTTGCGCTCGAACAACAGGGCCGGACTGAAATTTTTTGGAATTTAGGTTTCCATGCCATTACCTTTAAACCCTTTTATTTCCATAGACTATTCAGTAGACATCCTGTATAACTGCCTTCGGTTATACAAGATCTGATACATACCGTTAAGATTTTTAATGTAGCCAAATGTATGTTGCCAAATATTTCAGAAACATCTGCATAGAGCATTCATTAACTACCCTTAATTGAATTAAAGTTTGTATTCCATCTTCCCTAGTACCTTTGCTCTATTTTTTTATATTATGGCCAAACCCTTCCTCATAATCTTTATTAATATATCTCAGGTTTTCGAAAAGTCTCTGATTAGTCTAGTCTAGAGATTAGTAGTCCTAGTACTAGTCTATTTCATAATGCGATTTATTTTTCTAGAATCTTTTATAGCAGTTTTTAAGTGTCCCCACCGAATTATCTAATTTGGGGGCCAATCAAAATTACCTCCATAAGTGTTGCGTCAATCGAAATAAGAAACAATATTTTCAAATACTTAATCAATGCATTTATGGGTTGCATCATTATACCTAATTTTGGACATAATGGGAGTAAAAGAAATTATAATGATTAAACTAAATCTATGTATTACAAAATATAATACATATAAGACCGAATAAATTCAATAATTATTTGAGGGAACCTCGTATACTAAGTTGTATACATAATAACCAATCACGACAGGCGTTTTATAAAATTGACATATGAGACATATGATCCAAATTTGTTTTAGGCCAAGAATTAAAATGTAAAATAATTAATGTAAAATTAAATGTTAAGATTATTATAACATACGGGCTATGTATCTAACGATTGACAGTTTTCCAAATTGGTTATTTGACGTTTATCCTGTAGAAATTTTCAAAGGCTGTAAATCCTCCAACATACTAATCCCTCATCACAAAGGCAAACTAAATTCCAATACTTCCAATTTACAGTTAGAATTTCGTTCTGTGGAAATTCCAAATATTAGCGCATCCGAATCCAACCGCAACCAACAATTAAATATTCGCGCGATATTCGCCCTCACGAAATGATATATACTTGATGCAATTAATTTTAATTAGTAAGTTCCATCGTTTTAGAAGGATACTTTAGACAACGTAAGTTTTTTTTCCAAATTATTCAGTTTGAGATGAGTGAGTTGTTCCCACGTTAACATATTTGCCGATTGATAATATACTTCTGAAAATCCTTTCCAGTGGAGGACCTAAAATCAGATCTATACGAAAATGGTATTACAGCTGACGGTAACACATATACATGAAAGTAAGAATAGTACGATTTTATGACAGAAGCAGTAATATTTCGTCTCTCCTTACCAGGAACAACAAATAAACATATATTGTATGTACATACCTATATACAAGAAAATATATTCAGACTATTTATACATTTCCTGCCGACGGAGAGAAAACTAACACATAATAAGAGTCCCCAAGAGTGTTTGCAAGAGTACCTACTGTAACTGCACAACTGTACTTACTACTTATGTACATACATATGTATGTATATGTATATACACGATGTGGTTGAGTGAACTGTACAAAGTCAGCGTACACTCAGTCAACTTAGACGTGCACTAGCTGCTGTACTTTAAGCAAATATTTAATACGAGATCGAATACAGGGGTGTGAAACTTGTAAACTGATAATGATATACATACATACATACATACGTATTTGTTCGTAAGACTTTTACCAAACTGAGGAAAATCTTTGCGTGATAAAAACAAACAGTAATTACTAAACAACATATAACACTTGAATGTGCTTCTAGCTAAATCTCAGATTCATCAGTGCAATTTTTCTTTTTGACATTAACCTTAAATCTACAAGAAAATAGAATCATTACTGCGAAATTTAATACAATACAAATACAATATAAATCCCTATAAAGACATTTTGTAAGCAACTGTTGATTTTGAATTGAAGAATTACTTTGAAGAATTACGCCTCTGGCACACCCTCAATTATTGTTGCGTAGTATTTTTTTTTGTATATATTTACTGTAACACATACTGTGTTCAGAGAAGTCTAATTGCTACCACTTGGTAGAATTAATTATAATGGCAGGTGTGATATGCCCCTGGAGAGATAGAACATATGACGGTAGTTTGTATTTCTATTTGATGACTCACATCATCAATTAATTGTTGTTTATATATAAACCTGTAGTTTAGTATGATGCTAAACAAATATCAATCTTACAAATTCTCCATTTCATTTATTTCATATTTATGTATGTATTGTACGTAGTTAACTTGTATCTGTAAAATGCATTCATGGACTATTCTATGTTTAAGTAATGAATTGCTAGATCTAAAATTCTTGTATATTGGCTACAGTAACTATACATATGTACATTAACGCATCCTGATAAAATCTTGGATGTATAGATATAAGAAGTGAAAATGTATACTAAATATCTTTATTATAAGATATTATGTTTTTCTTGAACAAATATTACTCCTTACAGAGAAGCCATAGCATGTTTTTGCGAAAAAAATATACGGAAGACTAATACAAAAAGTCTTTAATGATAATAATAATAGTAATAAATATAAATGGTACTTTCGTGTTTATCATACATAGTACACTGCCTTACGAAAAGGCAGGTCTGAAAGAAAAAGAATTGATATTCTGATCAGATACCTAATAGAATTTCTGTCAATAGATCAATATCTACCTTATGTATATATTACATATGTACATAGCTTTGGAAAGTACATATATTACATGTATAGGTATAATACCTAACGCTTTGTCGCCTCCAGATAACATCACCTCTTAATGGTCTAGTTGCTTTTCGTCAGGTGACGCGATATTTTCCTCGCATCTTCTTTACTTCTACAATCAACATATGAATGAATAAGTGAAACAAGTTTCAGTTCTAATTTGAAAGGTAGTCGATGAGGCGAACAGTCTCTAAACAATCCTTACGTATCTAGTTCGAGTACATACATATACATATGTATATGTATGTACTGTTATTTATCTGTCCTCTTTTTTGAATGGCATTGTGGGAAAATCATTTGCATGTTACTAAAACAAATGAAAATAAATAACTCGATTCAAAATTAATTCTATCAATAAAGACGCATATAAAGGGTTTTCCAATAAAAAGGATATGATTTTGTAACGATGTAGTAACCATGGTAATAAAGTTATACCTCTCGGTAGTTGTCACTTATGTCCACTAAACTCTAACAAATTTTTATGACTAAATACTCGCTCCAAGAACGTATGATTATTGTAGAAAAATTTTACTACAGTCGTCGTTGTTATGTGAACGCTTTTCACACACTTCCCGAAAACTTTGGTCTAAATAATCACCCTTCTGTGCTTGTCATTCGTCGCATCGTTAAGAAATTTGAAGGTAATTTTACTCTTCACAATGTAAAAACAGCAGTAAGCCCCGAAATGCCAGAGCTGTTGAGATTATTGCTGCTGTAAGAGCTAGTGTTGCAGAAGATCCAACTTTATCAATTCCTCGTCATGCTCAAGAGTTAGAACTTAAAAAAACAACAACTTGGCGACTTTTGCAAAAAGATTTAAATTTACACCCGTATAAGATTGTTTTGACCCACGAACTTAAGCCACTGGACCATCGTTGGCGTCGCGAATTTGCTGCTTAGAGTCTAGAGCGACTTAAAAGGGATCGCAATTTTGCGGAAAAAATAATCGTTTCAGATGAAGCTCATTTTTGGTTAAGTGGTTATGTAAATAAGCATAATATCCGTTTTTGGTGTGAAAACAATCCACAACAGATTCACGAGAAGCCTTTGCACTCCTTGAAGGTAACTGGAAGGTATGGTGGTATCGTTAGACCATTTTTTTTCCAAAATGAAGTTGAAGATTCAGTTACAGTGAACGGTGAACGATACCGACAGATGTCAACAAATTTTTTATGACAAAATTTGGATGCGCTTGATTTAGAAGATATGTCGTTCCAGCAAGACGGTGCTACATGTCACACTGCTTATTAAACTACCGTCATACTGCGAGAAAAGTTTGGAGAAAGGATAATTTCAAGGAATTCAACTGTTCCCTGGCCTCCAAGAAGCTGATTTGTTTCCTTTAGATTACTTCTTGTAGGGTTATTCAAAATCTAAGGTTTATGCAAACAGGCCACAAGTATTGATGCTTTGAGATTGAACATTGAACGTTGCATTCGTGAGATTACACCCGATTTATTGCACAAAATTGTTGAAAATTGGATTCGTCGAATTCACTCGTGTACACGAGGACGTGGTGGACATTTAATCGAAGTGTTATTCAAAACATAAACGTTATCGATTATACTTTAAGATAATATAAAGAGTGCGGTTTTATATGAAATCATTTTTATTTTATTTCATTTTAAAATCATCGTTCTTATTGGAAAACCCTTTAGCTTTGAGTAAAAGTGCAAAACTATGAATATTGCACACAAATATTATTAGGAACTTACCTTCAAGTCGCACTTCGTAAACTGGAATAGTTCTACATCTAGCTACGATTCACGCGATGTTCCACAAGGATCTATTCCGGGACCTATAATCTTCATAATATACATATATATCACTGATCTTCCGAATAATATCATACGCAGCAAAGCCGATTTATACACCGACGATACACCTTTTGTGATGAGGCAACTCTAATAAACCAAATTAGGGACTGCAGGTTACCATCTGCAAGAGTCTGGTATTTTAATAATTTGAAAATGAATGAAAAGAAAACACAGATATTCACCTTAATTCTCGCGAAACACTAGATGACAAGTTACAAGCGTCTTTGGAGTAGTAAAGGGTGGTGGACTAAATTGGGTGGAGCACTAAGGTTTGCTAACATCTAAATTAAGTATGCATTGAATGCCTTGCTATCCACGAAGTAGCAGCACATACACTTATATAATAATGATTTGAGGGGCATCATCGGAATTAAAACAAATATTAATATTACAGAAACGTGCATTAAGAATATTTTGTGGGTTACGCGTGCAAGAATGTTGGCGAGAAGTATTTGTGAGAGAAGGAAACGGAAAGCTGCTATAATTTTGTTTTCAATTGATATATGTCAAAATTGTTTTATCAGTTATAAAGTAGACAGTAAGAAATTCATTATAGATCGGTACACACATGAAGATTGCACAGAAACGGTAAAAATCTTTAATCTAAAGCAATCGTTGATTATCTTAATCCAGCGAGAATTGTATAGAAGACTACGACTGACGGACCATATTCTGGCAGACCTCGCACAATTCGTTCAAGAGAAAATGTAGACCGTGTACGTGATGATGTGGTGGAAAGTTCAAGGACTTAGAGAAGCTGTCAATAAACAGAACCACTGATTAATGGTAATGAGTAACACCATATTATTCACCACCAATCGTCAGATGATCCAAAAGCTGTAAAAGTATGGGTGGCGTTAGTGCTAAAACCATAATTGGGCCTTTTTTTGAAGACGATCAAGAAAGAACAACTACCGTACATGGTGATCGTTATAGAATGATGGTACAGAATTTGTTGGCCCCAAAAAAACTTTGAACTTAAGTATCATCTCCGCCCACGTATAACATCATTTTTGTTCACGGCATTGCCTTTTTTAGAGCTCAAAAAGCTACTATCTAATACCACCTATATCGTACCATTTACGTGTTATTTATTTACAAAGAGCAACCGAACCGTGCCAAATTAATCAAGAGGCACTTCAACTAGCAAAAAGGTCATTCAAACTCTCCAAGATAGCAATCGCTATATCCATATCTAAGGGATTGTATACACAATTTACCTACATGAAAACATAGCTTCATATCCATGTAAACAGTTTCCCAATATTCCGAATAAATACTGCGAAATAGATTCGGCTTCAACATCAAAATCTTTCTCTTCCATTTCCCAAATCTATGAATGATAAAAGCACAGCCGACGGTAGGTATATGTACAGCGCTCACCAAGAAATGTTTTGCAAGTAGAATGGACTTGTCTGTCTGGGAAAACTAATTTGTCGGCATTCGAGGCTCTCGTAGTACTGTAGACAGGGTGAGGGGATTCAATTCCGGCTGATTTATTGAGGATAATATTCTAGCTACCTACCTCTCTTTCGAAGCTGAGTTTTACCTCGACACGTCTACGCTCACCAAGTCGGCAACCCCGCATCGTCCTAATGCGAATGCTAGCTCGTTACGACTCACGAACGAATTTAAGACCAAATTATAGTTTTTCCTGTTTTATTGTTAATGTTGCTTTAGCTATAACTATTGTAAAACTGCGAGATATCGTTAACGAAAAGAGAAGGCGAAAGAGAACATAAATGAGGTAATTTAACTAAATGTGCACATATCAACGCGTTGTATGTCTAAATGCTGTAATAGATTGCCATAGATTTACAATAATATGTTGTTCAAACTTCCAGCCGCGTGAGATAAAACCTTCTGGGTATAATCTTACGAACTTATGATTGATGTAATATGTTTAGCCGACAAAAAGAAATAAAGAAAAAGAAAATGTAATCTTTTTGCAAAGTAAACTCCTTTTAACTCCACAAAGACCGTACAAGATTGGGAGTTCATTACATAGAACTAAAAGTAAGAAGAATACTGCTTGTCAATGAAATGGAAAGTTAATGAACAATCACAATGAAATATGTTCTAATCATCTCTTCAGTGAAGCAATACAGCTTGAGAGTTTTCAACTACAGTTCCTAAACGATTAAGATGCTTTCAACGTGTCTTCTATAGGTTAATGAGAAGATTAAGGCAATGCGTTTGCCAATTTTCCAACCATATTGATCTACAGCATATAAATCTTTAATTAAATGCTTCAGAAATCCGGATTAAGTTATACTATTGTTATAAGCAGTTAACTTTTGCAACTGACGGCTTAAGATAAGGGGTTCGTGCACTCATAGTTTGTTGTATTTGTGACATATTTATTGTTACTCCATTTAAAAAAGAAATTGTCAACATCTACATACGGTAGAACTCGGTTATAGCGTCATCATCGGGATCGCCAGCTTGAATTTATGCACTAGACAGCTGAAGTAAGACTAAAAACCACACAAAAATCATATCAAGAATTTCTTTGGACGCAGTTTATAAATCGCATATTCAGTCAAACAGTAAGATATTGTATTGTTAGGTTGTTTATAACTTCTAAGAACTGAGGTTATTATTTCCTAAAAAGCGCCTCTATAAAATGCCGATAATACCAAAGATGTAGGGAATTTCTCCGCCTACATATTTTAATTGGCGTTAAGCGCGAGGTTCACCAGAATTTGATGCCGTTATATGCAATGTTTTTTACGTTGTCTACTATAGGTAATTTTAGGGACTAAGACCATTATGACGTTATATACGAGTTGTCCCTATAACCGATGACGTTATAAACAAGTTGTACTGTATATCAAATCTGTGGAAGTCTGATTTCCAAGTTCTTGAAATATTTTAGAATGCGTTCCGTAAATCGACTTGGTTACTTTGGTGTTCTTTTCGCGTTCCGTTAACAGAAAAATTTCTGAAAAAAGTGTGATTACGGAACATGGTTTCTGAAAAATTGAGTCAGTTTTATTGCAAAAACAACCAACGTTTAAACTGGTAAGTCGGCTTAACTCGTAATTTGAGGTTATGTGGTGAACGCTTGTCAACAAACATTCGTCAAAGGTGTCAAAATATATTAGAGACCTAATAGAAAGAAAAACGGAAGAAATTAATTTTTCACCGGTAATAAAGTCGTTAATTGTTGAGTGATCTTAAAAATATTGGGGAATTTTGTTGGATATAACTATAGATTTACATGTGGTTATTGCAATGTTATAGTGGGTACTATATGTACACCAAATTATAGAAAACGAATTACTTAAGAAACATAACTGTTTGAAAAATTATGAAAATATCATATTGGCAGCATAGAGAATACAGAAGCAGGTGAAGATGTCTGCGTTGTTAACACAGAAAATACTGAAGATGTGTCTGAAAATGATAATCGAGCCAATGACTCTGCAACTAAAAATTATGGTTGCATAGAAGAGATAGTGAAATGAATTAATTGAAGAAGATACAGACCATCAAAATAAATTCGAAACTCCAATGTATAATAAAAATAAGGTATGGGAATGTATAAGAAATAGTTTAAAAATGTATGGAATCTGCAAGAATGGTGTAAAATACAATGAAAAATGTTCCTTTTAATTTTTGCGAAAATTTAACGTTGTGTCCAATAGGCTTAGTTGAGCACTCGCTGCAATTGACAATTCAGCAAGCAACTACTGACAATTCAGCAAGCAACCTCAATAACAGTTACAAATAAGATTTTCTAAAACTGTTCTAAAATTATTTTAGCTTCAGCATATAGAGGCGCCAGCACGCGGTGGACCAGATGTCCAATAAATATGAACAAAATTATTTATAATGTGTTTTGATTGACCAAAATTATAACAATTTGTACAAAAAAAAAACAATGTTTATGAACATCCACATAATTGTAGGATTACAAAATGTCATATTTATCACTACTAGTCTCACTGCAGCTTTGTTCTTGTGAGAATGGTAATCAATTAAAATTGACCTTACCAAGTGTGGTAATGTCCACTTCATTTGCGGGTGCAGGCTCATATATCCTTAATCGTAAGACAGAATAGCAGAAGCAGAAACTCAAAAGAGCAGATTCTATTATATGACCGCCAGAAAGTAAGCATTCGCAGCAAACATGGAATATCAGAAGAATTTGACGTGAATGAAGGAACCAATTGACTCTACATTAATTTTGAAATAATGTTTTAAGAATATAACCGTCGAATTGACGGGTCTATCTCTAAGCGTAAACGAGAAAAAAAATTGTTTCTAAAAAACCTTATTTGGTAAAACTGTACAAGAAAACTCATTTATATTGCTTCTTAAATAACCAAAAAACCATATCAAAAATTTAGAGTTGAAAATAACTGAAAACAACGACGAAAACGAATTATTTAATACATTGAAACTTATCTTATTTTCCTGATAGTTTTTCCACTTTTATAGGTCAATTATAACACTCCAATTCGAACAAAGATCAAATTTATTCCAAAATCTTTTCAATATAATCTGGTTTTCGTTACAACTTCGTCAGGAAAATAAAAATACTAGGTAATAAAAATACATATACTAAATACATTGAAACTGAAGCGTGGGTGTCATTTCTCTTACACCATACTGTACACATATTCAATAGAAGCACGTCTCTATCACAGATGCAAGCAAAGCAATACATGCTTATACGACTACATTAGACCATTGTATCGTACGAAGTCAATGGCCATACGTTTTAAAAATATCCGATAAATAGGAAAGAGGTATTTTTGCGTTTTTTTAAATAATGTTATGACAATAAAATTGATGTTATGTTGAAGTTAGAGTGAAAGGGGGGTGTTTCATAGCAGCTTTCGATCAGTAAATGAAAATTTAAGTTGAGGGAAAGTCGCATTAAATGAAAACAATGTAATAATGGTGCAATTATGTTAGGGCGCTTTAAGCTCTTTCGTAAAGGCTACTACAAAATTTAGTTCTTTTCTTTTATTTCTGATAAATTGGTAGTCCTAAAAAGGACCTTTTTGAAAGACAGGAGAAAATGTATTACAGGAAAGACTCGATGTGTGTAATCGTCGGATAAATCCTGCACTGATCTGCTGCCGCTGTACAGTATGCGTCGAAGTTTGTGACATGAGAAATATTTTTTTTTTCTTGTTTACTCTTACAGGTAGACTCATGGCGTATTAAATGTTTTTGTTTCTAAATTGTTATAGCTATCATGCCTTAAATGCATGCTTTGTGTATCGCTGACACCCTGTATACGCCTAGACGCTTGAAAACTTCATAATATCAAGTTCAACTACTTGTACAGTGAAAGTGCAATCCTTCCACTAAAAAGTGAGTATGCATCCTCAAACCTCTGTTATATCTTGCTAGTAACCACCGCATTACAAGATCGTTCTCAGCAATTGGTAAATATTAATTTTGTACAACTTTAGCAGTCGTCTGGTACTGGAATAGTGTTATTATATGAACTGAAATTAGATGTGATGATTACCAACCGTATCCTCTCATCTTCGAAAGTGTTAATCAATCAACTGCAATTCTAGTGTAGCGACCAACAATCTCGTACTTGATAGTGACCGCAGGAGAATGGAATTGCATTACATTTTCGAGAATAATAGAGGAATGCAACAAGTTTCTAGAGGAGAATGTGGGGTTAACGATGCACCTTAATAACAGCTGTTTCACTTTTATTAAGCGAAGTACCCTGAGTAGCGAGAGTGTTTTCTTCTTTATTGTGGGTGAATACGTATATACATATGTATTAATATCCTTTTCTTCATTTGGGTCTTGTTATGCCTTCACTTATCCCGATTTTATTTGTTGTCGCCTCGTCACAAGCTGACTTAGAGCTATGCTGGTTCCGCACATAAATTATTAATGATTAATTATCTCTTCGTCAACCATGTACCCCAACTATAATCTTATAATAAACATGTATAATAAATCATTTCGCGGAGGTATTTCATTAGTAAAGCAAATGGTTTATTAATTATTATTGAGTACTAAAAACGTTTGTAAATATAAATATTAATGGTAGTACTGTAAACAATACCAGCAAGTTATATTTAACAAGAAATTTAGCAGATTAAATCAAGTATAATAGAATTGAAAATATGTTACTGTAGAATTTAGAGTATGGTGAATAATTGAATAATTCAAGAAACATTCTTTTTCCAACTAGAGGTTTGACAAATTGGCCAATATTATACTTCATTCGTGTACCTAAATATCCAGAAATGTAATTCGGTAGTAAATTAATATTGGAAGACTCAAAGACAAAGCTGGTTGAAAATTGTAACAAGATTTTGTTCTCAGGAACACAAATCTATATCAAAATATATTTACGGAAACATAGACAACCTTAGTTAATCATATACATATAAAAATATTAGTTAGTCACATCTTCTTATATAAAAGTTTGAAACGGTTCAGATTTCCATGGTTCTTATACCGACTAACCAGAGTGCCGACTGACGGAGGCAGGATCCCATGCCAGAACTTTCTTACAAAGCTAGGAAATACGGGAGAATGGGAAAAAGAGCTATCCACCTACTCCCTAAATGCAAATACTATAATAATATTAAATGATTAATGGATGGTTCCAAAACTGATAAAGAAACAAGTGCAGGAATATCAAATACTGGAAGCTAATGGAAACTTACCCCAGCATGTTCCAAGATTAATGCTATTAGAAGATATGCTCAACTGAATTTTGACAAGAACTATCGGAAATAAAGCATTATAATTTTTTGCGACACTCAAACAGCCATAATGCCGCTGCGATCTAACACCATCAGATCGACGCACTGGAATCAGTGATAACGAGAAAGCTAATCTATTAGCACAGAAGGCCGCCACAACATCCTTTGTGGGACAGGAACCGTTTTGCGGAAAACGGATCAGCATCTATAAAATAGAACTCAAGGATGTGGAGGAGAAACTCAGAACAACCTAGGAGAATCTCCCTGATCTGAGACATTCTAAGGTATTCCTTGGAAATTTCAATAAGCAAAGATCAAGGACCATGCTAGAACTAAGTAGGAACAAACTACGTGGACTTGTGGGTTTTATGCAGCTTTTGCGCTTATTTCGGTTGTCGTTGATGGTCGTCGGTTTAAGGCCATTAGATTGGATGGGAGCTGTAGCTGCGGACAAATTATGGTAACCTGTGTAACGTCACCTTCAACTTAAATTGTAAATTTTAACTCTAGGTGAGCGACTAGTGAAAAGTTTGATTGAATTTGGATAAAATTGCATTTTTACTCTTGCACTTTTCGGAAGATACTTAAGAGTATTGTCATTAGAACGAAGAAATAAAAGCATAATAACAAGGCAAAACAACAAAGATTTGTGATCTGAATCACTGCTCCGTTAGTGGCTAAACGACAACTTCAATTTCAACAATAACGTCCGTCCAGAATGATTGATGTGGCGCAATGTTTGTAAATATCGACGTTATTTGTTATATTTGGGACAACACACTGAAAGTTGGAAGTATTCATGTTGTTACAATGACTTCGTCAGAGAAGTTAGACAACAGTAACTAAAAATGCGGAAGATTGTTGTTTTTGTATGTTTTTGTGTTAACTTTTACCAATAACTTTTATTTTTAATTTTTTTAAGCTTAATTTGATTATTTGTTTTTAATAATATTTTATTTTGAAAGTTCCTGATCATTTAGTGGCTACTGATAATGTTCAACTACTGGGATGTTAGCAGAAACAGTAGCACAAAGTTAACCATTCCACAAAGAGTAAAAGTCTTCTCGATTAATATAGCGCCACGATGTAACAGTATCTGACACTAGATACAGTTTTGTTTCAACAGAATTAGATTGTACGTTCTTAGTATGACTTGCACTATGCAAATAAGGGGGATAACTTTGGATGAGTGACAGGTGCTTATCGATTACAGTATGTAGTACCCGACTTTAGTCATCACACAAACAATCGTAGAAGGTATCGTAATCGAAATGGTGGTAGTTTAGGAAGTTTGGATATATGTATGTAGATTCTCCTGGATAGCGCCTGTAAGCGATAGGAGGATGGAGTAATTCATATTCTAAAGGTAAGTTTTTGGGTAGAACGTGGTTTTGAAGTAAATCGCGTTTACAAGATCTTGTGTGTAAATTATAATCGACTGAATTGTTATATTGTTCATAGTTCGATAAAATATTATGGAACTGAGATGTACTATTCCTCCTCTTAGGACTCTAGGCGCGATAAGACGAACGTATGTACACGAAACAGAGTAATTCCCTTCGTCAGTATTGGACAATAGTACTCTCTAGATATGTGGATGTTGTTTCACATAAGTACAGTGCATGTATAGATACAGTAACTGGATGAGGTAAGCCGTAATTAATCAAACAAGATAGCTAATTTACATTGGCATGTTGACCAGGTTCAAAATTCTATAATACGCCAATTATACGTTCCTAAAATTTATTTTAGAGAAGAATTAATTCCCGTCTTTCATTATATGCGTCTCTTATTTTTTCTTCAATTATTCCTCTAAGTCTTCATATTATTCTCTCACTGTCTAATCCATTGCATTATCGCTGATATGTTGTTCTCGAGTTCAAATTTGTACTTAACGTGTCATTCTTCAAATAGAACTTGCTAAAATAACAACCGAAGGTTCTCCTAAAAGTTCCTGCATCAAAAGAAAACGAAAATTCTAAAGCGATTTAAAATTTTACACTTACTTGTCAGAAACAAGTGTGTAATGCTTAATTGCTTTCCTTTGTTTAATTATATTCCCTGTTTCTATGATTGTGTTCAGTTGACACTAATTTGGGAACTCCTGTTGTTTTAGTTTAGTGCAAGTGAATGAAGTAGATCTTCTACATTCTGCAACCAGAGGTCAATAAAACTGTCATCTCATAATAACTGCCTTACCTGTTTCTTAAAGTTTTTTTGGTCTAAAGGCTGAAAGGTTGTTTTAATAAATTTTCAATAACAAAATCTAACCTATACATTTCTCTTGCAGCTGGTCCAATTGGTTACTAGCATGACCGGAACCATACAATATCCTCCTATTCTATTTTTATGTGCTAGAATTGATTTATGTATAAATCAATAATGCTTGTACAGCAATCTCTCTAGAAGCATTGAAAAAAAAAACAGAAGATCAAGACGATCTGTAGCATCCTTAAAGTTTGCGGCATTTTTTCTGTAAAGAGTAAGTTTTCATCCGCATTAAACAATTCGAATCAGACGTTGTAAGCATGGTATCGGAAGCAGATTCTTCTAACAATCTTAAATTATGAACACTGATTTCTGAATCTATCGAATCTATCTATTCATCTATCTACCTATTACTTTCAACAAATGGATTGCTATGTACATTTAAAGTAAATTGTTTTTCACAAAGGTATCAGTTAGCCTTTCTCACTCTTTTTATTTTCAATGCATAATTCCAACAGAATTTCAAATTGTTTTATTGATTCTATTCTGCAAGAAAAATACATAAATGTTGAAGACTTTCGAATTTTTCTCCAGCTACTTTTTAAACTGGAGTAGCGATATACCGATAATTAGTCGTAGGTACTCTAGTCGCCCATTTATTTATTTGAAACATATGCTATCATTTTTTCCGATGATATAATTTTCGTAGTTAGGAGAGCCATCCTATTCTTCCTTGTTTCTCTCCAAGGTATATCAACGTATACTGCTTGGCCATTAACTTTACTTGTTGCACAAGATTTATTCCATATTTTATCAGCTCTCTTGTGCCCTTTTTCTCCTTGTTTTTCTGTATCCGCTATGTCAATTACCTCAGATGGCTTTCAATTAGAACAGTTCCTTCAATCATATCTCCATGTTTATCACGATTCAAAAAAACTAGCTAGAAGGAAAAAGCGTAGACAAGTTCTATCTTGGCATAAAACTTAGATTTTACGAATCCAAACTGAAAAAGAATTCTTTATGCACCTGTTAGGTTATTATTTAGTTTTTTTTCAGTTTTGGATGGTTCATTGTTAAACTACGATTTATTTTTTATACCTACGATACATATCTTTGAAGTTATATTTAGCAAAATTTACTCTGAATGTTTATTAGGCTATCGTACATAATTAAATATGTAAACACTGCATATAAGCTACTATCAAGGTACTTACGCACGCTTCAATATTGCCACAAGAAGATCTGAACCACATTGTCCTTCCACATAAATTAAATTTACATACCTACATAACTATGTTACGTAACTAGCAGTATACACAATAAATAAACAAGTTCCCTCAACTGTTGCACAGCCCTCCAAAAGTTTTGATCTTGTTTATTTCCAACGGTTGATATTTGAACTCTACATAAACAACCTCCACACAAGAAAACATTTCAAATAATACATATTCTAGAATATCACCTTATAAAACGTAAATAACACTCCTCCGAAAGTTAGTTCGTTAAATTTTTCTGAAACTTTGATATGACACTGGCAATAGAAAAAGATTTATTTAACTTGTTATCCTGCAAATTTTTGTATTTTACTGTTAGCGCAGTTGTTCTGCGACGAGATTGTTAAAATTCGGGCGCACGTGGATTCTTATAATACAACAAGATTTCGATGTCAACAGCACCCTCGTATTAGATATAAAAAAGAAATGCGGATCATCCTCGACCTTGTTTTCGTGATTTTATTAAAAAGAAGAAAAAACGTAACTATCTTGGATACCTTGGAAATTTAATATTCTGGAGTATTTTTTTATTAGCTGTATACTGTATTCTTTGTCTTTTAGTCATAGAGGATAAAACGTCTATTTTTCGAATGCGAGCTATTGAATTTCAGGATTAGTCTTTTTTTTAATAAATTTTCAGATTCGTGTATCGAAATTGTAATATTTATATGTGAATACGCAAGAAATTCTAATAATTGCGCTTCACAGTTCAGTACTTCTCATTTAAATCGCTAAACATGAAAATGATAAAAGAACTTCAAATGTGGAGCTTAAAATCGCTTTGACGGACGATATATGAAAATACATATTCTTTTAAATCTTATATTTCAACTAAAAATGTCAAATGTTAAACCTGCCAAAAGCAAAGGGTCTCTGTTTTGTACGTGTATTTTTACTGTCAACCTTCAGTCAATAGCTTTGAGGTTAGCTGTTTAAATGGCAAAACAATTAGTACCTGTAAGACATTTTGCCCCACTATCGTCAAACACTTCAAACAGATGCAATTTATATTTTATTTATTGCATATACATAAGTAGTTGTAGCGCAGAGATAACAAATTACTGTTTAGAAACTTCTGACTTATTTCTATAGACAAAAAGTCCTTGTCCTGGCCGAGTGAATAGATCCTGCTACACCAACTAAAAAAAACTTGCATAATTAAATTGAAGATTACATCAATGAATTATTATTATAATTATAATGTATTACTGCTCGGGTGCTGTCATTCTTATTAGTAAAACAACAAATTATTGCCTTATCTGTACGTAAATTACGAATCTATGACAGTTTAATTTCGTAGTGACTAAATGTTGCGAACTTTGTTTACACTGGCGGAAATAATTGACGAGTACACCCTGTATAATCTGAACGCGTCAATATACATCCATAAAATTTGCAAAGCATCAAGGTTTCCTATGAACGAATCTATATAGCCAGTTTCGACTTTTACTATTGTCGCATTTCTTACTGAACGGCTCCGATAGGTGGCGCCGTCTCTAGCTATCGCTGTCGGCTGTGCAACGGAAATTGAGAGAATTGACTGAGGTAAGACGTACGCGTCTTCAGTCGTCGCGTGCGTCGTCCTCAAGGCAATTTCGAACTGTTAGGCCAGCGGGAAGGGAAGGCGCACTGTACAGGAGGCATTTGGTTTGGCGATCAAACATATCGGGGATATGATCGGTCGGAGATTTCAACCTTATCAGGCTGCCCCGGCTAACGTTGAGCAGCGATGGAGACGAATTTGGGCGACATGGCCAGCCATCCCTATCGCTGCCATACGACGACTTATTGATTCCATGCTTTGTCGTGTAGCGATGGTACGCACCGCTCGCAGAGGATACGCCCGATGTTGATGCATTCCGTCTCTGCGGGGTTACGGTGCTCTCCGCATGAAGGTAGGTTCTACTAGTTTAGTACTACTTTTATATCAAATTTCATTGCGCTAGAACCACACATTCAGATTATACAGGCTGTGCTCGTCAATTATTTCCAACAGTGTAATATATGCTCTAATTAGATTCATTACAATCACGAGATAATAATGAAAATTTAATTAAATTGTTTTACCATTTTACTATATTCGCAGCAAAGTTGACGAATAATTATACAGCAAATAATGAAGGATACTGACACGGTGGAAGCACGGATTGCTTATTAAATCGGTAGAATCCAAGCAAATTTAATTTGTTTTCAAATTCAACTTGGAAGTATTAAGCAATGGCTCTCGGTAGTACCTGCAGGTTAAATACAATTAATTATTTATAGGGATACCGATCCCGAAGGTTGTTTGCTTAGACTGCTAATTTGGACAAAAGATGTATTAACAAGAACAATATTTATTATAAAACAATTGTTTCCTATGAAAAATGAGATTAGTATCATGAAATAACCCAACAAAAAAGAAAAATGACGATGTTCCATTGTAAAATCATAAATAAAGTTTGATGTAGAAGCAACTCGATCTTGCTTCTATGTAGATGGATTGTAAGGAATGGAATTTAGTATGCCCAAAACGAGTTACAGGAATTTGCGCAATGTGATGTCCATTTCGTTTTAGTAAGTAGACCAACTTTTCCTCCAAATTGTACACAGCATTCCGTAACATTTCTGGTTGAATTGAACCAATTTGCTCCATTATATTGTCTTTTAATTCTTGCAGCGTTGTTCGTAGTCTCCTAAACACTAACTTTTTAAATAAATGCACAGTCAGTAATCCGCTGGCTTAAGATCAGGTGATCTTGGTGGCCATAAATGTGCGAAATGTCTGCCTAACACACGATATTGAAAAGCGTTGGTTAACAATTGTTTAACTAATCAGAAAACGTGCGGGGGTCCTCTATCCTGCATGGAAATGATGTTCTCAATTCTCTGTTGTTGTGCTGTGGAATAACATAATCTCTTATCATTTGCAAGTATCGTTCACCACTTACAGTTACAGATACGGCTTCCACATTTTGCATTTCCTCGTAGAAATACGGACGAATGATAAAGGCATCTCTAAAACCGCACCAAACGAAGACTTTCTTGCACGATTTCTTGTGGATTTTCTAAAGACCAGACACTACAGTTTTGAGTATTGACTCCACCATTCAGAGTAAAATGTGGCTCATGTCCATAAAAAATGGAATAACAATTTCGATTCAATTTTCTTCTGAGCCATTACTCGCAAAGAAAAATCATACCTAAGTACACAAATCTACCTCCTTTAATTCAAACAGCATTTTCAGTTAAACGAATAGAATTAGAATTTTGCGTAAAATTTGCCAAACTCTGGTATACGCTTTTGTTATTCGTAGATATAGTAAAATCCTATTCCTTAAGCAATTAGATTTCGTTATTTTATATTATTAACCTAATTTGTTAAAAAGTAATGATTTAAAATACTTTACTTTATGATAACTTTGTATATTACATATTAATCTTTGGCGAAAATATAACAACTGAATTTCCAAGAGATATATTTAATCAAAGTTGCAGAAAGAGAAATACCACCCTATTAAATATACAGTCCTCATGAAGGAACATTGTTTTGGCGTGTATTTCTAAATATACCAACGCAAAAAGTGGTATATTTGCATATTTAAACATTTTTCATCCATATGTATGTTTCCAAAACAGTCGTTTGAAGCAGTTTGAACGTTTTAATGTAAATTATACGAAAATCACCGAACAATGGTTCTTTTACTTTTACTTTATCCTGTGTCATTCCACATATAAATGTATATATTTCCCAAAATAGTGAAAAATCTGTTATAGTTTGTGGTGATATGGTTAACCTATACATTGATGTCCAAAAGTAATTTGTTATATGATATGTAATTATTACATGAATTGATGAATTAGTTAATATTTTCTTTTATTTTAGTGTTTGTCTAGAATTCGGTCTGCCCTATACATACCAAGTATATTTCTGCTTAGAGCTGTGTAGGCTACTAAACATCAAAACACATTCTTGAAGACTGTAGTAGTCGACCTTTTCTATTGCTTCTATTAATTAGACGACAAAAATTCCGGCGGTTTTCTGTATTGACGCATAATATTGTTCTGTAATTGTGCTACATATATGAGTGTAAGCGTGCGAAGGTTATTACAAACTTAACAAAGATCCAAAATGCATTCCAAGCCATCAGTAAATGGTGTAAAGGACAAGAATTAAATGTAAATTGGGGCAATACAGTGGATGTTTCGCTTATCAAGAAAACAAAGTATGCTCCATTGATAAACTGGAACAAACATTTTCTAAACTGCCAGAATAGTGTTCTAGGCATACCAAAGACTTTTAGGGAAAACCAATAAATATCTAAACCGCATATGTGGAATTTCTAAGAAACATACCTACAGGGTGGCCCATTAGTGTGTGGAAGTGTAATAACTTACTTAGGATAAATTATATAATTTTTTTTTAATAAAAGTTGTATTTGCGCAGGTACACATTTCTAAAATATTAATTAACAAAAACTTCATTTTTTTTAATGGAACACCCGGTAAATTATTATACCATTTTATAAAACTATTTTGTCCTTTCAAATTATGTTTGTATAATGTACTCTCGAAAATTGACCGTTTTTAAGAAAATTGCATTTTTTGTTTATGATTTAACAATATTCACATTTTTTTAACATTTTATTTCGTTGCCCTGTGACATGCAGTCTTCAGGCCTTCCCTTTTTTAGTAAGCTACACTACCAGTTCTGATAAATCGTTGAAGCAAATTTTCCAATGTCTCTTTTCTTGGCTGTCTTCGATCAGAAAAATTTCTGTCGATAAATCCTTTGTGCGAGTAAACAGTTTTTATCACTTTTACCCAGTACAAAATCATATCTGTCAAATTCATGATTTTGATTGCTTTCTCGTTCTTAATAGTTAATACGTGTAGATACTAACTAATCTCGCTGACTTAAAATGTGAAAATGCCAGAAGTAGTGTTTTAAACGTCACATTCAGAGTTTACTTGTTAAAAATGTGAATATTGTTAAATCATAAACAAAAAAAATACAATTTTCTTAAAAACGGTCAATTTTAGAAAGTACATTATACAGACATAATTTGAAGGGATAAAATAGTTTTATAAGATGGTATAATAATTTACCGGGTGCTCCATTTAAAAAAAATAAGTGTTTGTTGATTGAAATCTCCTGAATTAATGGTTATCTAAAAAACACCCCAAACCCCAATTTCAGCCATCCTTTACCTTCGTACTTACCAAATAAGTTTACTTGCTTATCACTAATAACGTTAACTAGGCAGCATTTATAGCGCACCAATTCTCGTCAAATCGTAATATCTTTTGCTTCAACTTGGCAACGTCACAATTTATGGAAAAAGAAAACACAGGACTAGGTGCAGAATTTTACGCTGAATTTGATGGTAAACAAATATAGAGGGCGTCCTATTTAAAAAAAGCTTACCTTATGTTGTCTCGCTTAGACTGAACACCCTGTATATCTCAAAATATTTTAAAAAAGTGTACCTGCGCAAATATAACAACTTTTATTTAAAAATTTTTTTTATATAATTTATCCTAAGTAAGTTATTGCACTTCCACACACTAATGGGCCGCCCTGTATACTTCTCCCATTCAATTAATTTTAAGTGAAGCACAAGATAGCGTACCCGTCAAAGTCGTTAAATTGACGACTTTCTATTGAAAAAAAATTCAAAAATTATTCCAAGACAGTTAAATAGTGGGAGTTCACCATCCAAATGATAATCTCTGAAGACGGATCGGCTCACATCATGATGCCAATCTGACCAAGAAGTGCATTTGAGGAATTCTTCTTTCGAATGTTCTTTGAACTTTTATTCTATGTTGGCTATACTTCAATTCTAAATAAAAATATTGTATTTTTTCTTTTATTCTAGCTCGATCCGAATCTAAACCATATTCATTATGTACAGATTTCCGGTACCCATTATGGGCACCCATACATAAACAAAGCTCGTTGGGTCTAGTCTATGTAGATAATAATAATATTTAATCAGGCGGTACTTGTACACAAAATTACTTTTCTTTAACTTTACCTAAAACATTTATGATTTGGATTATTTTCTGTCAGATTTGCCAACTTGAAATTCTGGCTCGATTTGTAACAAATACAAGTGTAAAACCAAAGTTAAACGTCGATGTAACCTACTTTAGGTAATCAATAGGCTAGTGTAAACTGGAACTTATACAAAATTCAAACCAATCTTTCTAATTGTAATGACGCTACAGTTAAAATCAATTCCCTTTCTCTTTGTTTACATTGCTCGACCTTCACCTCAGGTTTCAAGATTTTCAAATATCGTCCTAACATGTTACGGCTTTCAATTTACATGCAGCGCTAACTAGTAAACGTTAATGTTAACGTCCGAAATGTAAACAAGTAACGGATTATGTAACATGTAGAGTGTCCGAACTTTTCTACCTAATTTCGCAAGGCTTTATGTGACTAACTAGACATGGCTTATGCTGGTTCTCGAATCCCGTAATAATACGATTTGCCGACTGTGTCCTGCAAAGCGGAAAACGGGAATTACGATTACAATGTCGGTTGGAATTTTAGCATCCCGTCTGTACTACCGAATCTTCAATGCTGGTATAAACTTAACGAAGTTGGAAATGGTTACTATAGCAAGAAGTTCGTGCGATGTTTCTTCTGTGTACGTTTAGGAATTAGGATTTTGTATAAGTTTCGAATCGAATGGAAAGCCCAAATACGTAGCAACGAAATATTTTGCTTTCATAATGAAGTAAATGTAGATGACACAAAGCTAACAACAAATGTTCCTGGCTTTAAGTAAGAATATTATTTAATGCGTTGTTATTTCTTTAAAAGCTTTGTATGTAGGTACTTTTAAGTAATAAGTACATGATGATTTTAGTAAGTACATGGCGAACGTAAAATGAATATACTTTTTACTTTCAAATTTTGTTGACCAAAACCTATATAACGAATCGGTTGGTGGTATTTTCATTTCCCGGAACAGTTCAGAAGTATGAATACTCGTGGTAATCTACACACATCTGTTATTGGAATGTCGGCATCACTCGAAAGTACATTTACAAAGAAATAACTTTTGCTGAATGATCTATCTTGATCGGAAACTAGGAACAAATGATTCCCAGAATCATTATGATTGCTACAAGTGGTTGTAAACATAATCTGTGATTTCCAGCTCACAAATTTCTGGACTAGTGAGGTAAAATGATGGTTTACGTTCTTTTTCGTATTAATTATCAAGTAAATATTATATATTGACAAGCAAACTACACACCATAAAGTATTATATCCTTAAGAAATTGACACTAAAAAAGTGATTAATTAAAATTTACGTTTTTCACTATTCATCGAACGCTAATATATGTATGTATGTATACAGATGCGGTAACTTTTTCATTGGACGTCTTTGCTTACGCACTTTACAAATTTAAATAGGGTTCCGTTAAAATCCTCGGAGAATTGAGCTTCCGGGAACAGCTCAGAACGGATATCAGATAAATTAGCGTTTCAGTCTATGTGCACTTTTTGATCGATAGCTGGATTTTTCCAGTAAGTTGTCGTAGCAAAGACGTATATTTTCAGGCAAATACTGTAGCAGTTTATGATATCTAGACTGAATTACAGGGTATATCGCAAAAGCAATTTTGTTCGATTTGTGCTTCGATGTTTGACAACCTACAAAACAAAATGAAATTTTATACATACAAAGATTATCTATTCGCGTTTTATTTTGCGTGGGACACTTGAAACGTGAAAAGTTCTTTACACGAGTATATAAATAGACATACTCAAGCAGTCTTAATAACCACATCAAATTAATTGGAACGGTAATTGCGACGCCAGATGCTGCTATGATGCTGAATATCATGCTGTATGCTATATCTCTTGGTAGAAGTAGAGGTATTAAAAACATAACTAACATATAACATGAAAGAAACGCAATGACCAATCTGAAAAGGACCAATTCTTAACTTTCCAAACTTTATCCTACGTTAAACATGGCCCTGGATAAAGTACACTAACCTTTTGCATCTAAATTGTGGCCAATGGTCGTCCGGCAGGCACTGGATAGGAAAATTTTCCATTAGACTGTAGGTTGACATACTACAAACAGAAACTATGTATCTATATGTTAAGTAACTAAGACAATTAAGTTTATTGGATATTGACGAATAATCCTCACATTAGAAGAATATTCAATGTAGTAGACAACAAATCAGCTCAGGCTGCACTGAGATATCATGTGACCACTTCAGGGCATCTTCCTAAATCTCCTAGAGTACTACGAGCTAACCATGAGAAATATAATCAAACTAATCTCGGTTCCTGGCCATTGAAGTACAGCAGAAAACAAAAAGTTAGTCGATCAGTATAATAGACCTTCCATTAGGCCATAACTTGCTTTCCTGCCCCACCTTGAACTGGAGATGACTGAACAGAACACTGATAAGACTTTCCTGGCTAAAATAGCGAGCAGCCAACTAGACACATACCTATTTACTTACAGTTGGCAAATATCTAAATCTTTTGGCGATGTAACCATCAGGAACTGCCATTTCAATGAAATGGAATTAGGAAGCAAATTCCCTGAAAATGATACTCCGATTCTTGGCTAATACGGAACGTTTTGAATAGTTGCAGCAGAAGGAAGCATTCTGCTTATGATGGAAGTGTTATCTGGGACCATTTCCTGTATCAACTAGTATTATAAAATTGAAATATTGTAGTAGTAGTATTGCTTTGTGCCACATGTAGTCTTTGTATTTTGTTTACTTTTACTTTCCAGTCTATTGATATTAGTTGACTATCCTGTTGAATTTGGATCCTTCATCTGTAATGTTTCATTTAATAATTGTGATTGATTGTGCTTTCCACATTTAAGGTGGATGTGAGGAACCAAAGGCCAGCTATCTTTGGTTTGTTAGTCCGAGGGTTTTTTGCAATTACTGTGCAAAATAGGTCTTTAGGTCGCTTCTTTGACGCGTATTTTGTAATAGTTCTGGTACGTACTGTACTGTACTGTACATAGTGTATTGTACTGTACTGCACTACACAGTAATTGTTTTTGCTTATTTTTGAGGTGCCACTATTGATTTTGACTTTCTAATTGATGCTAGCTCTGCTAGTTTTGTCCCATTGTACAGAATTTCAGTATGATGTTCATAATATACAGCAAAGACCCGAATTTACTAGAGAGACTGGGTAAAGACAGTAAGACGGTCAAAATGATAGTAAGTCTGCTGACCGATCATTGTAAATTAAAGAGGCATACGCATAACATAGGCCCATCAGAGGTTGCTTTCTGCAAATTCTACAAGGACGACGTAGAAACTCCAGTTCGTGTGCTGTTCCATTGCAAGGGCCCGACGAGAACAGCGTTTCTAGTGATGGGTTTAAAGAACCGATAACGCATAGCTACATTAAGAAGCCGCTTTCATAGATCATTAGCGTTATAAAGTAGGCTTTCTATGTTTAACGGGCATTAGAATACTTCTGAAAAGGTTACGGTGAAAGAGGTCCGTAGGACAACCCCAACCAATTAGTCTAATGTCATGTAACATACAGCAAATGGTGTTGTAACAAAATTCATATGTGATTACAGAAGCAGCGCAATACCACTAGATCATTTTGTTTATTTACTGCGATATGTCATTGATTGCACCTTCACTCTCTTAAAAGTTTGTACTATATTGATTTATTATTATGTATTGAGCATGGTACAATTAAAACGAACTTCCGGTGCATAGAACAGTTTTGTTAGTACAAGATTTACACCTCAAAAGTACAGCTATACTATCTTGTCGCTTTTTAAATAATGTTTGAAATGACAAAATAACTTTTCCGTCGGTAAATCTCTAGTTACAAAAATAAGCATTGCGTTTATTCTATCTTTATTTGAGCGCCTACATTGATAATTGTTTATACTTGGGTTTCGTTAAATAAAATTCGTTATATAAAATGCTGCTTCTCTTGAAAGAATGAGATGTTTGTGTTTGGGAGGCGGGAAACGATCAACACCTACATATATCTGTTTTGAAGCATTTTGAAAAATGATCTGGCAATGGGAAAAGGAAAATTTTGTGTAAGTTATGACTGCAATTGCCGTTCTGTTCGCAAAAGTGTGAAAAGGATTGCTTTATTTTTACACATTCACTTTTTATTCGTGTTTTCGTGCTTAAATCTATTAAAAACTGTTTTTAATTACCTGTATGTATATGTGCAATATATGTACAAAATTTCTTTCTATTATCAAGTAAAATACATACCACTAGATACTATATAGTATTATTTTAAACTCTGCTGCAAATGTAAAAAACCGGAATCAGAACACGTCAATAAAATAGTGTTTTCCGAAAAAAAATGTGCACCAAAGCAAATAGCGGAGAGTTTTTATCTGTAATTTATTCAGATTTATGATGTTTTCAGCGGCGATTTTTTTTTGCTTGCATTCCAATTAACACCGCTATAATACATTGTTAAATCAACGCTGTGGAGAATTTTTCAAAAAACGCGGTGGATGATATTTAGTACAACTACTAGCTACATCATTCTAGGAGTATACATCTTTCTTTAGCCCTTTTATCGCCTCTAAATATACACTCATCGAAAAAAAAATCTACAGGCACATAATCTAAACTACCTCTTGTTTCTTTATATATTATACTCTATCTACCTGCTGTCTACCCACGTCTCGTAAAGAAATGTCTAAGCACCCGCTATTTACTATCTAGCGAAAGGAGTTGATGGAAAAGAAACATCGGCAAAAGCAAAAAAAATATATCGCTTACTTTTCGAGACGGACAAGCATACATTGAGTATCCTTCTCGAAATTAATGTGCTCATTCAAGCACTTTATTCTTTTTATATAGCGGGGTTCTCTTACAGATACATGCATTGTTGCACGCGAACCTCCCGGATTTCGTTTGGTAATTGGTCCGATTTTAATGAAGTGAAACGTCAGCTAATGGAATAGTCTGGTAGTGCTTTACCGTTTTTCATTTGATTTTTAGCATGGATTTTTTTTCATCGGGTGCATTCATTATTGAATCATTTATTTGAAAAGCTGAAATTGTGATTATTACAGAAAGAGCTTACATTCCACTCGCGGATAAAATGTTATTATTGTGAATACTAATTGGATTTGTTGGTATTTGTTTTTTAAAGTTGTGCGTTTGGGAGTTACTGCTTTGCGACTTAATCAAAAGCCGTCAAAAGCTAGTCTGTTTGCTATGTATTTCACACATTATAAACTGCGTTTAATGTTAAGCAGCCTTTTCGGTAACAATAATGTTTATTTGGGTCTTTAATACCATTGATTTTCAAATAATTTTTGTGGGAAACGCAGGTCTGAAGCTCCCAAAATCAATAAACTGTTTTCAAAATGAACCAGTATCCTACAATATTTGGTATTGTTTTACAAAAACTTGAACTAAATTGAAATGAGTGTTGACATATCGAAAAAGCGTATTTTGCGATATATATATATATATGTTTGAAATGGAAATTAAAAAATTTGAAAAATGAAAACATATTATTTATTAAACTTAAATCCAAAATATTTTGCGCAAATTCCTTTCCAGACACGAGAAAAAAAATCACAAAGATATTTGTAAAATATTCGTCGCGCCACTGTGTGCAGGTGTAGCAATAGGCGATATTTAACATGTGCGCAACGCACAATCAAATTCAGTCTGCTTTGAATGTTGTATGTGGACGTTTACGAGGGTTTACATACCGCATGTACTTGCTGTACGGTATGATTTTCATTTATGATGAAACAGGTGAAAATGTTTGTCAACGATGTCTTAGGTATAGGTAACGGTTTCCAAATCGTCGAGCCCCATCTCATACTTGCGTAAGGGATGTCGTGTTTAGATTACGGGAAACCAAGAGATTATTGCCATCTTACGAAAGTCGTGGACGTGAAAGGCTCTGTAAGATTTTGCGTGTTCAAGAAGACCTCCTGGACTTTACCGGTCCAGGTGTAAATACACGAGAGGCAGCACGACAGTTCGGGGTGTCTAGAGTAATTCCATACATTGGATACATTTAAAATTATCAATTAGTCTCCAATAATATTTTTATAGTAATCATATCTATTGATGTTATTGACCTTTAGCATTAAAGCTATTTAAAAAAGCTGACACATCAGCGTTATCTCGTAGTTTTTATAACATCGGCAGCTGTTTTTGCGATGCCTTGCGTTAGTTCGATCAAGGTAAACATTCTGCATTCATAGGCGGCGCATATTACAATTTATAAGGGGAATTTATAAGGTGGATTATTAGGGAGATTTATAAGGGGAATGTTGAAATTCGCGTCGTAATTGAACTAAAAATTTTTGGATTTATATTCTACATAATTGCATCTTACCATTCTTAATATTTTTTACTATTATTTCAGAGACTTGTGAGATTTGTGTGTGGATCTAATTTTCATTCTTCAATTTCCTTTTCTCTGTGCAATTCCATAATACATGTATTCGCTTCTACATACTCCAAGACATTTCCGAATCAGGATTGGCCATTAAAGTTAATTAATGTATGTATGTACTGTACATACCTACAATTGTTCATAAATGTTTGAGGTGAGACTCATAAGCAAGCAAATATACAGATTGGTACTGGTAAAGGATAATGCCCTTACAGTAATTTTAAAACTGTGAAGTCTTACTTTATTGGATAATAAAATACCTTCAGTAGCCCTCAAAAGAACAGGTTTTGAAAATATCCACAACAACAACACGAAAAAACAACGACGAACTAAAAGTAATATAAATTTTAGGTAAAAATATACAAGAACGTGTCATAAACAATATGACAATCGATCTATGCTATTTATAAAGATAGAGGAACTTATTTCACTACCAACTTAAATTTCTAATTTCGCGCCTTTAATTTGAACTTGACCTCAAACTTTTGTGAACACATGGTACACATAAAGGTGATCACAGAAATAAAGTACGACGGTTAAAAACAAAGCTATATACGTCCCAATTCTATCAATTAGTATGTACTGAGTTATACAACAAGAAAGATGCCAAGAAAGTTTAGCAAATTGAATTATAGATTGCGATTTGGGCTGAAAACAAGAAAGGTTTAATTAAACTTTGCGACAGACATAATTCCTAAAGAATTTCAAGCGGATAACATTTGGATTGAAATAGAATGATGAGGGTGTAGTAATCTAATAGTAATAACAGTAAGATAGATAATTCAGAAAGAAAAACTGCTTCTGCTTCTTTAGGGGTGCATTGATTCTGTATTAATAACGGCTTATTGTCGCTTAGCGCAATTAAACTGAAGTAATTGATTACTATGAATTGTTTACTTGTGTGTGAAGTTGGCACCACAAAATGCCGTCGCATTTATTTTGGGGACAGTTTTATCTAAATATTTAGTTTTTATTTATATACATTTTTAAAATTTTGATTTGCATATTTTGTATGCCTTCGAGTAGAGTAAAAAGCATTTACGCCCAATTTGCGCATTTGAAATTCGAAAAAAATATTAAATATTGTTAGTAGTTAAAGCTATTTATTTGTTTTCTGATACTATCACTGCAATATTTGTCGGAGGTTATCTTTTTGGTGTTAAAAATGTTAACGAAAAATTTAATATTTGATTGAAATATTGGGTTCAGAATTTTTCCAACACAAAAGTATAATTTTTTACAACCATTTAGATGAGCAGATCTGTGGATTTGGACATTGCTGACGACAACATTTTTGGTATGAGAACAAAAATTGCGCAGCAAGTGGTTGAAGTTGGAATGTAAAGTTTGGAATATAATATTTAAATAGTTCAATCATTGCGGCAAAATAGATGCAATCTATTTTTGGCATCCAAATAGCAATTTTCTCCGCTAATTGTGATGGTGTAACATTACCAGAATAAAAATTGACTTCCATTTTTGATGGCGTAAAATGAGCGAAAATTTATGCTATTTCCGCTCAAGGACCCAAAGTAGTCTTTCTTATACAGATTATAAACCAAAGTCATTGTACCGTTCGGAATGATTCAAAAAAAGAATAGCGGGGGGACGTATGCGGTAGCTTTACAATAGCATAGAAGGTAATCACATTTTATGTAACACTGTCAATGCAATGTTGCTATTTCATACGTATAAGTGTAAGTTTATTATAAATATTTTGAGTTATTTCTTACGTACATTAAATTTCTTTTCTTAAAGTACGTAAGCAAATGATTTCGATAATCACGTGAAAAGAACCAAATTTTTTATACAAATTTTGTTAGAATATTTTCCTGTTTTGAAAAATTTAAACAGGTAATGAAAATTGTAATTTTACAATCAGTGTAGTATTTAAAACAAGTTTTTTTAAGCCTAGATATCTAAGTAGTTTTTAGAAGTTAATTCGCTCTAATAAAATTTAAAAAAAAAACATTACATCCGTACCTAAAGAGGTCAGTCAATCAGTCAACTGGTAATAAAGAAATAAAAAAACACTCTAATGAACAAATTTCTGGAAAAAATATCGTCGTTAATAAAGGAGAAATAATGTAGAAGCAGTTCTAAAACTTAAATAATACATTCCTTCAAAAACTAAACCGAAGAATATTTCGCGGGAAAAGTTTAAATAAATGATAGGGTAAATTATTATGGTATTAAATGCTCAAAACGATCTCCTGACGCAATCAAACAATATCCTATTCTATAGAAAAAAGCTTCTTTGAACATTTGCAATTGTTTGTGGTGGAATAGCTTCCATACGGTGGACAATTTGTACTCGCAATTCTTCTATAGTATTAGGCCTGCCATCTCGAAAACCAGAAATTGAAGTTTTCAGGTACCCCCATGGATAAAAATCGTTTGGAGAAAGATCAGCTGATCTAAGAGGGCAGTGACTAGCGCTCCAGCTAATTAGCAACCTTTTATCAAATGTGTTCTGCAAGAATTGTTGTATTGGTGCAGCATTATGCGCAGGACATCCGTCTTGCTGAAACCAAACGACATTTACATCTGCTACAGTTCTTACAGCGGGAATTACACTATTCCGAAAAAGATCTTGATATTTTACTGCATTGAGATTTCCCTCTATGAAACATGGCCCAATTATGTGATTACCTAGCAGGCCAGCCCAAACATTTAGTTTTACAGGGTTTTGTGTTCAAGTGCCGTAATTAAGATGTCTATTCCTTTGTGACCAATACCTGGAATCGCTTGGGCTATGGCGGTCATGTAACGGGAACGAAGATTCGTCTCTAATACTATTTTTGCAATAAAGTCGTAATCATTGTTGCGTTGCTCAATAATTGTCTCACAAAATTCTAAGCGTTCGTTTTTATCATTGGGAAATATTTCATTTGTTTTGCGTAACCTATAGGAGCGGTACTTATTTTTTTTAACACTGTGAACCGTAGTGTGGGAAACATCAAACTGTTCTGCTATATTCATAGAGAACATAGTGGAGAGCGGAAACTCCCGCATATAGTTTTGTACTAGTGTTTTACGCCATCTATTAGGACTTGCACGTACTAATAATAGTAAACGCGGGAATTACAAAATCCCCTTCTAAATTTATATTGCGAATTTA
>SMLS01067072.1:0-15491 GCA_004785975.1 Popillia japonica
GCAGTACCTGAACCAAATTCTTCCAAATCGGTGGATAGGGAGGCGCGGATCGATAGAATGCCCAGCACGATCTCCTGATCTGACGCCATTAGACTACATAAATAATAAATCTGAAAACACTTAATATTTCCGAAACAGTTGAAGATAGGTATGGGACATTGTACATGAATTATGTCTAGAATTTTCCAAAGAACCCAAAAAATAAATAATATGCAGGGGTTTCCATTTAAAATAAGAAAGTTGATATTGGCTGTCACATGACACACCCTGTATAATTTTTTTTTTGAAAAAAATGCGCATTTAAAAATACAAATCGACGTGTCCACGCGTTTTTCCCAATACACCCTCATTTATTTGTTATCGAATTTATTCCATTTGGCTGTTCCACACTGTATACGCTTCCATAATTTTCAAGTTTCTGCCATGAAGGTTCCAACATGTGTGCCCACTTTTCAATTTGAGAAAATTTTATACATCGTGTTCCAAATTTGAGATGTGACATCACCAATAATTTTATTAATGGCAGTCCTAATTTTTGTATGACTATTCTTAAAGGGTAACTATATCAAATTACACATGTGTGCCAAATTTCAAGTTTTTATTCCTTGTCGTTAAACAGATATTTAACAATAACTAATTCGAAAATGAAGAAATCTGCTTTAGCTCAATAGTATCTCTTCTAGAATAAAATGTCCAAAATGTTGTCTATGTATGTATGTAGGTACTTTCTGGCAATACCCTAAATGGAATTGAAACTCATTTTGAACATTTCTCATTACTTCAGAAATTTTGCCTTTCAAGTACCTTCATAAGAAATAGCCCATTGGTGTTAAATCCGGACACCTGAGTGGCCATTCAAAAGGTCCTTTTCTACCAATCAAAATGGGGAGGCTGTTGAAACCAGATATTTCTATTCTGGACAGCGGATCAGGGAATAGAGTAGTAGGAACTAGTTCTTCCTGCAAGAATTCTAAATATCTCGCTCCATTGTGATTTTCTTGGAAGATTGGTCCTATTACTCAATCACCAACTCAAACATTAACTTTTTCTGAATGCTGAGTGTGGGCTTCCCTCATTCATCCTTAGTTGTTGTCTGACTCACACTGTATATTATTATAACATAAATTATTAGCGTAATAAAAGTTGCATATCCCATCACTCATAATCCTGTCAAAGACCTCAGAATAGCATGACAAGATATGAATCGGTCTGTAATTCTTAAGTGTTTTAGATTAAAGTGTAAGTAGTTTATGTAGCTGTCAGAGTTGTCTTCAGATGGTTCAAACTACTCCTACTTTGAATTTATGGATATTCGCGGTCTTTTTCGATAGCATTTTGGTTTTATGGTCTTTGTGTCCATCGTTTTTTTTCTTATTTGAGAGCTTGAAATTATTTCTGAAGTCGTTAGAATCGGGAAATAGATTTACGTCCATTCTTTTTCGGCAGAGGAAATATCTCCTCAATTGGAACATATAAAGCACCAGCTATCATGAGCATGAGCTATCTAATTTGCCCGATCTATGAACACAGATGCTGCAGCAGTATGAGAGATACAAACGCCTTCCGTCGAAGGTGTTCGTACCTCTCATAGTCTGCTCAAAATGAACATAAGACTAGTCTTATCTTGATTTTGAGCAGACTTGAAGCTGTGTGAACTGTCTTCTACATGTTCCTTATTTCACAGGAGATTAAATCTTTCAAAATCACTTTCTTAGACAATGCTTGCCTTCAGCAAAAGCTCTGACAAATGAATTCTTCATACCACATTATTCTCTGCATGATTTGTTAACCATAAGTAAATTTGATTGTCCTTATAACTCTTGAGGGACCCCAAGGTAGAAACATCAAACAATTGCATCTTGTGTGGTTCATTACACTACGATAGATTCTAGATTCTAGCAGCTATAGTTTCCACTTAAAAGGAACGATAAAATGACTTCCTCTTTTCTTGAGTGGCTGTCAATTATAAAGTATTCCAGGGATTTAACAATCAAGTTTCAATCCACCCATCCAGAGATGTGAGCATATGCTACACCACCCGCTAGAAATTCTGTCAATAATTGAAAATTAGTTTCTAAGTTCTCCTCGCTGAACAATAAACCGAACCATGTCCCTCTATTATCAGATCGTTTTTTTTGGAAGTATTTTCGCTAGTTTTTGCACCGAAGAAATACCACATTTATCGTAGCTTAATATATTGTCTTCTGGAGGCTGGTACTTTTCCATCGATGTTTGCAGATTATTGAAGAACTTTGATCAGACTGATTATTTTTTAGAAACCTTCTAAGAATACTGACACCATGATTAGCAAAACGTCAGAGGAAAAACTTTTCCACGTTACAAAACTTTTCAACGCAGAATTCAGAACAAAATATGACTTCATACGCCAAATGCCTTGAATTTCGAAGGCGTAAAGGATTACTAGGGAATAATTTTTCTAAATGAATCAGGTACTGTTGTAGCTCTTCTTTCATTTTCAGCCAGTTTTCTATCAAATCCTAAAGAACCTTCTAGTGTGTTTAATTTTTCACGAATTATTGGACTGCTAATTTTGCAGATTGGAGTCACTAACAATAAACAAAACTACAACACAATACCTGATTAAAGCAATAGTAATGTTTCTGACATTAATCTAAATAATCGTTGGTAGAGGCAAGAGTTCATGTAGGTGATGCTGTGGTAGATAAACCTAATAAAAGAAACACTAGGAAGGCGGAAGAACTTGAGAAAAGGTTAGGATGCAATGTGCTAAAGAATTTTGCAAAAGGCTGTTCCCAACAAAAACAGATTCATTCTCGAAATGATACACATAAATAAAGAGTTTTGTTACGGCGCTTTAAGCTCTTTCGTAAGGCTACCACAAAATTTTAGTCTTTTCTTTTATTTGTGATAAATTGGTGGTTCTAAAAAGGACCTTTTTGAGAGACAGGAGAAAATGTATTACAAGAAAGGCTCAATGCGTTGCCCATTTGCAAGAACACACGCCTGTAATCGTCTGATGAATCCTGCACTGATCTGCTGCCGCTGTACAGTATGCGTCGAAGTTTGTGACATGAGAAATATTTTTTTTTTCTCATTTACGCTTACAGATAGACCCAAGGTGTATTATATGTTTTTGTTTCTAAATCGTTGTAGCTATCATCCCTTAAAAGCATGCTTTGTATATCGCGGACACTCTGTATACTCCAATCTTTTGCAATTTTGAGACATAGTCCTAATGGTCATTTATTTTTCAATAACATTAAATACATCTACTTTTTGGTCTGTGTGTATGCATAACCTTGCATTATTGCTAGATTTTAAAATGTACAGTTTTCACACAAATGTTTTTTTACAATGAGATAAAAAGTAGAAAAAGAATTTCAATATGATAAATCAGAATAATATTCCATTTTATGTATCTTCAAGTTAACGTTTAAACGATTTTTAACATGTGAATTATAAATTATTAGAATATTCGATGTATTGTGATCAAATTCATTTCAGCCAGTGCACAACTCTAATTGTAAGTAATTATTAACGACTCTTTGTGGTTTTCTTTGTTGATTGTGATATTTTTTAGCACACCCCTGATGAAGTTATGAATTCATAACGAAATATAGAGTAGATGAATAATTGATTGTTTCATTTGACAAGAGACCGATTACCTCGATTTATTATGTTTTTTTCTTTAACAAGTACGGTCGATACTTCCCTTCACACAATATAAAAATAGACAGATTAGTAGTTTCCATCAACTGAAGAGAAAATGAGCTCTTTGCAATTACTGGAAGCAGTTTATTAAAACTATGACATCTCAACGATAATCCGATTATTAAAGAAAATCAAGCATCACGTCCTAATTTAAATATTCAATTAGCAGCTGACCAGGGACTTTACAAAATGCTAATTCATGATTCACAATTATGGAAATAAATTTATTTTAAATTGGCTAACGATTATTTTATGTTTTTGTTTTTTTTTAATTACCCATCGGTATTACCCATTTTCTTCCTTAGTTTAACGAGAAATGTGTGTCATAATCTAGTGGGGTCAGCGACAGCCATACGTACTACGTACAACAGCATACATAAATGCAAACACACAATAATAATTAATGGCGGACATAACTTGGACAGGCTTATCTTCGGATCTACATGTGTGTTCAAATTAGAAATTCTGATAGCAACATACACAATATTCCGTCTATATGTATGTATGTATACGCGTGTACATGTGTTTTGTAGAAGCTGGTTATTAAAATATAATTTGTGCGTGTACAGAAGCATAGAATACTGACGATATGATGTGTATAGCCTTCCAATATCTTCTAACGTTGAAGATTTTTAATGTACAAAACTAATAAGAGTATAATTTTTTAAAGACTCTGATCGAGGTAATTGGAGCATTTCATGTTTATTACCGAAATGTTTTTCCCATTTAGACCATGTAAACGTGGTCATTTTTCTCGTTACACATTCTCCAATTCAGTAACGTACAAAGCACGCAAAATACTGATCCCTCCATTAAATGACGTGCATGCCGTGCCCTTAATGCTGTTGTTGAACAAATCAAATGTCCCAGCTATTTCTAATATCTCAAGAAATGAATGCATGGTAAAGTAGAGTGTGCAGGAACCAACCGCTATACTCGTACACATCGTTTTAATCGTCATGCATAACGTGTTGGTATTGTAATGCGATAGCCACGTACACTGACGTTTAGACACGAGCTTAAGAGGTTCTGATATTTTAGAATACTAATGATTATTAGCGATGTGGTAGGTGATACTAAACGAAAGATTACTTGTATTCATTAAAAAAGAATCTCTATTCAACTCTAATTGCAAGCATGTAATTTAAAGATTTCAAACCGTTCTGAATAAATGATGTTTCTGGTATTTCTGTTATTGTTTATGTTAGCATATAGGTGTTTAATATCAGTCTTTGGCAGGAGAATTGATACCAAGAGATACCAAGTTAGTGTGTTACTTAAATAGAGGGCTTTATCAAAATTTGCAGCCATGTCTTCTACAAGATCTAAGTACCAATTTAACTAGACAGTTGGTAGGTAAATTCATTTATACTACACTCTAAGTAATAATTACTTGCAAGATACCATTATCAATAGTAGTTAATGTGTAAGTTGCTTTGGGTTAAGTGATTGTGACTGATATCCCAAAAAATTCAATTGTTTTTTGTTTCTCCTTTGTTCTACGAAGAACTTGAAATCATTTCTGAATCTTCACTCTGGACAAAATTAACCTTTATTCCTGTCATCAATACAGGGTTTTCCACGGTAGTCGTTCGTTAGAAGTTTCCGAGGTTAAAAAAAACCTAGAACTCTAAATTTTTGGAATCCGGGGGTACCCAAGAATCTCTTTCATTTTTAATATTTTCAGGGTCTTACCACTTCCGGTTATACCAGAAGTCGCCATAAACTTTCTTATTTTAAATGTATATTATTTGTATATTATTTCATTTTTAAATTCGTGAGAAAATTTTATGATGAGTTCTATCAGGTTTCCCTATACTTATTTTTAACTGCTACATACTTATTAGATATCTGGATTTTCTTGAAAATTTTGAAAGATGTAGCGTTATTTGGAACAGAGTATCTTTTGCCCATTTTCGACTGGTAATAAACACTTCTAGGGTAGATGGACGCACAAGAATGACACTTTCGAAATCCACATTGACAATTGATTTGCCGCATACAGGGTGTCCAAAACTGCATGACCAATTACAAAACGTTCAAAGTTGAAAATGTTAATTTAATTCTGCATCGACTCGCTATGACTTTCCCTATACCTATTTCCAACGGTTTTCTTGCTATTCCATGTTTTTTACTAAAATCTAATAAACGAACGGCTACCGTGGAAAACCCTGTATACATCCCTTTTGGGCAGAGACGAGGTTAATTATCTCACAACCTCTGCATGTTCCCAATTTTTTTGAATCTTCAATTAGTTGTAAATCTTTCTTTAAAAGACTTGAGTCTAGTTGAAGTAGACCTGTTGTCTCAACTTCCAATTAATCATAATCATAATCATACACAACTCTTTAAATATTTAATTTCTGTACTTTTGACCAAATAGAGATGCCTCGAGAGACACAATTTTGTTTCTGAATGATGTTACAGTAGGAGCTCAATTTTTCGCAAATGTGCGCCAAAATGAGACACAAAGTTTTGTTAATGCATATGTAGGATGCCCTAATAATGAACGCCATTAGTGAAAGTCTCTCGAGTTATTTGTCATCAGCAGTCATCACGCAAGGTGTGCTATTATTTCAAGATTATAGGCTTCCAATTTTGTATTATTAGTGTTAAAAATTAATCATAAAGACAGAAGAAGAATTATATTAAAAAAAAACTTCAATAAATTCCACAAGTGTTAAAAGATTTGGCGAATTTAATTCGGTAAATAGCCCATGGTCTGAAATTATCATCACAATTCTCCTCAGCAAGCACCAATTACTAACTGCTTCACGCTTGTGCCGTATAATAATAATAATAATAAAACCGAAACTGATTCTAAATTAATCGTCAGAGGCAATAGAAAGTTTGACTTTATGTATAATTTCTACATAATATCAGGATTGAAATTGCAAAGCTATGAAATATCTTGGCTTTATTATTCATGACAGTGGAATCTTCAAAAAGCACACCCAATTAAAAGCGGACAAAGCTGAGACAAAAGTATATTATTATACCCAATGTGTAATGAGGAAAAAGATCAGAACAGATTGCTTTATAGCGTTTTGGAGTCGCATAAGGTAGGAAAAGAAGATACACCTACGGCCACAAGGAGGAACACCACATGAACACCAGACAAAATCAAGCTAGGGCAACAGAAATTTCACCAAAGCTATGGCAAGATTTCAGAGCCTGCATGAAGCGTTGTTACGTGATCGACACACACAACTGCATGTATTGCCTTGAATTGGACACTCTTGAATGGACTCTATTCATTGATAACAGTTGGAACTTCCACAGATAAAGATTGTATATGTTGGGCATAATTTTGACACTGTACGCATTGATCCTGAAATACATTGATTAAAGAAAAATTATGAGCAGGAAGGAAACTACTAAATAATGGAGAATTAAATAATAGATACCATCAAAACTGACTCTGGAAAGTACACCTAGATTGGCCTTCAAACTCCTAATCGTATCAATTTGACGAGCGAAGGATGTATGTAGAAGAACGTTAGCAATGGGTACGGTAGCCCAGCACACTGAAATCATATCAACGAAGCTACTATAGCAATATGAGTAGTCTTTCACCTTGTATCTTGTGGTATTTACATCAATTTTTATCCATTTTCGAGGTCATCTTTAGCAGCATTCGCAGAACTTCTTGGCTTTTTCGCTTCATTTTGTAAAAATATTATTTTCACTATCAACACAAACTTAATCTTTTGTACTCGCTTATCAAAACATGTCATTTCACGGTTCGATTTTCGTGTGTGAAAAGCCACTTTAAGCCTAGTGCGTGAAGTAAAATTGGTACTTACTGTAACTTAATTAATTTAGTGACATTTTAAAATCATAAATTCCTAGTCCGAATAATATGTTGATCAGCTCATTGTTTTTCTGTGAAAATAACAAAACGACATGAAACAGAAATTGTTATATTTCGAAGGTATGTAATTCAATGTCAGAACAGCAACAAATATTGTATAAATTACATTCATTCATTCTTTTCAGAAATTGAAACGGAACAATTTAGGGTTTTAATTTTCTATCGATTTTTCTTTGATCATTTTAAATTAAATGTCACTTCAAATAATCAATATGGCCAACTCATTTTTTTTATTATTTTATTAATATCAAGAGATTTGTAGTGTGTCATAAATGAAAACGTATTTAACGATAGGTATTATTAAAGTACTCATACAAAAAATATTGTACAAACTTCGTGCGTGAAACATTTCGGGAAACTAGCGACTCATTCGAGAAATATATTTTCACGCACTTGGTTCGTAAATAACTATTATGTTGCTGATACTTTTTTCCACTTCTAGATCAATTATAACACTGCTGCATACCGTTAGGTAAAATTGATCATGTTCGACACCCATTCAATTCCTATCATGATAGATTAAAATTTACTGTTGAACAAGAAAACAAAATTCTATAAATTTTGTAAATGTTAAAATAATACATAATAACACGAACATTAAAACAAGTTGGTACATAAAAGACACTAGTAGCAACAGACACTTACCCAAACTTCTTTTCAAACACCGGTAAATTGAAAAAAAAGCGTAATTAATAGTTTACTTGATCAGGCTATTAAATTAGCACATCCTGAGTTTAGGAAAGAGAATTTAAGCAAAGTTAGATGAATTTTATAGTTATCCCTAAGAATTTTATGAAAAATTAATAACAAAACCAATACATAAAATATACAACACAGGCACTAAACAAAACATTAGGATATATAACACAATTCTATACATCATGGACTTAATTGACACAATTAAATACGAATTTAAAAAATCAGTCATAAATATTACATTTACACCGAACAATTACAGGCAGTTATCTACACATTTAAAAACTAAGATTGAAAAGATAATCAAAGTAATGTCGTATATAAATTAGACTGTAAAACCTGTGACAAATGTTAGGTAGGTCATACTAAACAATACTTAAAAAAACGACTTTATAATCATCACTACACTGTAATGCATAACATAACTGCAAAAACTGTTTTGCTTAAGCATTCTAAAGAACTACGACATAACTTTGATTTTGAAAATGTTAAGATTAAAAAAAACAAAAATAGTTATAAAAAGAGATAATATATGAAATAATATATACTAAAAAAGAATAACGCGGTCAATTTTAGAACAGATATTGAACATTTAAGCTCTTGACTAGGCTTTTTACCATGTTTTTTCCTAGTCCTTGAACAGAATTGTTAGAACTTTAGAAAAAAATACAGTGATATAAGGATTTTTATGATTATAAAGTTACATTTAAAAACTACCTTAATTTGTCCACAATATTGTAAACATAATCCTATATATTACTGAATTTTCTTATCTGTAGATAATTTTGTTGATAGGCATGGCTAGTTGTTTATTAATTGATACGAATTAAATGTCAATTTTATTCCACTGAAGAAGTTGTGTAACGAAAACCTAATTTGTAAAGGTTCTGGAATAAATTGATTTTTTTAATCGAATTAAAAGTGTTATAATTGACCGAGAAGTGGAAAAACGTATCAGCAACATTAAAAAGTATATAAACGTCATAAAAATACATATACTAAAAAAAAGCTAATAACAACATATCTGTAATCATAGCATGTGTCAGTATAATTTACTGCGTTCATCCACGATATATTTTTCTTGCAATTTATAATTCATTTAAAATAATACTAACAGCCAGCATAAAACAATTTCATCTGACGGAACTAATACCGCAGCTCAATTCATAAATAATTGCGCGAATATAAATCTTATTTGCAATCTCTAATTGCACCGTACGAACATCCCTTCACTGATATTCTCATAGAAACTCACGTTGCATTGCGACGTTTACCGCAGATCCGCATTTCGTTCACGTTAAATACAATTCAGTTAATTAGGCGTAAACGATGATACACATTATATTTTTATGCAAATCCAGTCGTTATAGTACATTAACTATATTAAAAAAAACACAATTAAATAATTATATTAATTTCAGCACATACAATTTTTCATGTGGAAACCTTCCTTATACAGGATCAGATCTCCTTGTACGATAATTAAACGTTAATTGTTGTTAATACAATGTAAAAGATAGATTATTGTTGTTATTACTTCAGAAAAATTATCGGAGGGAGGTGGTATAAGAGAGGGGACATTATTTAATTAACTAACTATACTAATCTATTTCATAGGTTGAAAAATACGTTTGTACATACATATACAGATGTCGGTCTATAATATTCTATAAATTAATTAAGCATGCGGACTGGACGCCTTTGGATAGACCGGGCAGGCTCATAAAAGTACATAAAATATGTTATGAGAACGTCTTTTGTCTTCATATAATAAACTAAAACGTATGCAGATCCTTATCTAAGGATATAGAGTAACGAAACAGTCTGAGGCTATTTCATGTTGTATATATGTACATACATTCATATAGTAAAACACCTGCTAAAAATATTAATTTCACACACGAGCTGTTTTAAGTCGGAGAGAATATGAGTGTTTACATATATAAAACTGAAGCAATTTCTTACGTCACGTGCATAATGGGTACTAATCGTATGTAGCGTTTGATAGATGTAGTTAATGTTGCAGATTTTTTTTTAATTTTCATAATCAATTAGGGTTTCGTAAAGATACTTCGTCAGTGGAAAAAATAAATTTAAACTAACTAACTAGCCACGCCTATCAACACAATTATCTAAAGACTTCAGTAATATACATATATTATGTTATGTCGTCTTTCTTTAGAGTGCTTAGACAAAACAGTTTCCGCGGTAATAGTATGTGTATTGAAGATTACGGAGTAGTTTTTTTAATATTGTCTAGTTTTACCTATTATAACATTGTAAGTCGTCTCTGTCTAATTGCAATGTGATTTTTATATCTGATTTTCTAAATTAGCCTTTAACTTTGTCACTTAAACCGCTGATACACAAAATGGAATGATATATGTTTGTTATTACATATTCTTTAATAGACCACTCAAGCTTTTTGTACTGGTTTGTTTTGATTCTAGTGTTCTAGTGTTAACATTTATTTATAGATTTATAGTCAAACTTTTAGTTATTATACAAGACGATAACATGGTACTTTATCTTTGAGAGCGTTTTTTAGCGTCGAGACGAAGTTACGCTCGAAAAGATCGTCGTGTGTAATACAACATTTTTTTCTATAGCAGGACAAATTCAAGAGAAAAAATGAAATGCGAACGAACATACGAACATTAGGTACAACTTTTGACATTTTTGACAATCGTGTTGTACCGTCACTATTAATTATGAATTAATTAATTAATTAATCTGTCAATAATCTGTGTGAATACACTTTATCTACCCTTGCGGTTAAAGTGCTACTTAATCTACTCAAATGAGTTGATAAAAACGAAGTTTAACCTCTCCTATAGAAAAAAATATATTATTTTATTATTATTTACTAAAAAATTTATGAAAAAAAAATTTACCGTCCCCCTTTATTGACTAATTTTTCGAAAATTTCGAAAAAAGACTTGAAATTATGAACTTTATAATTTTTTTTTTAACTTTTAAAACAAACGCGTAGCATTTTTGAACACTTCCAATAAAGGAATAAAGTTTCATCAGCCCCCGTAGTTTTCCAAAAATGTCAATACTTTAAAAATGTGTCATTGTTCAATACGAAGATCGTTGTACGATAATTTATGACTAAAATAAACTTTCACCAGCCTCCATCAATTGAGGAGGCAAGGGTCTCAATTGACGGATTTTTCGCAAATTCGGAAAAAAAAACCAAACCTTTAAAACTAGCATTCAAAGTTTTAATTGATTTAAAAATTTCTGACGAAAGAATAAAATTTGATCAGCTCTTTATGCTGTTTTTCGAAATTTAATTTTTTCTTTTTAATTTTTTTCAAAACTAAAACTTGACATACATATTTCTTAATTTATGGCAAAAGGATAAAGTCCTGCTGAAAAATTTACTAAAAACTTGATAGAATTTTGATGTTTCTAGCTCTTAAAGTCGAAATGTAACATTTTTCAAAATTTACGTTTTAGAAACTTGAAACTGAAAATTGAATAAAAAAAATCTCGAAATTTTAGTTTTTATAGTCCTTTTTTCTACCTTCACAATTAAATTTTAATGGATTTGAACACTTATTTATAGATTTAAAGTCAAACTTTAATATATTATTTTATTATTATTTACTACAAAATTTATGAAAAAAAAAATTACCAGCCCCCTTGATTGACTAATTATTCGAAAATTTCGAAAAAAGACTTGAAATTATGAATTTTATAATTTTTTTTTAACTTTCAAAACATGCCACAACTTCTAATGAAGGAATAATGTTTTATCAACCCCCGTCGTTTTCCAAAAATGTCAATTCTTTAAAAATGTTTCTTTGGTCAATAGGAAGATCGTAAAATATAATATTTTTTCTAATGACTAAAATAAACTTTCACCAGCCTCCATCAATTGAGAAGGCAGGGGTCTTAATTGATGGACTTTTCGCAAATTCCAAAAAAAGATTCAAAACTTTAAAACTAGCTTTCAAAGTTAAAGTTTAATTGATTTCAAAATTTCTGACGAAAGAATAAAATTTGATCAGCGCTTTATGCTGTTTTTCGAAATTTAACTTTTTCTTTTTAATTTTTTTCTAAGTTTCAAAACTAAATCTTGACATATATAGTTCTTAATTTATGGCAAAAGGATAAAGTCCTGCTGAAAAATTTACTAAAAACTTTATAGAATTTTGATGTTTTGTAGCTCTTAAAGTCGAATTGTAACATTTTTCAAAATTTATGTTTTCTGAAAATTTCGCAAAAAAAATCTCGACATTTTAGTTTTTATGGTCCTTTTTTCTACGTTCACAATTAAATTTTAACAGATTTGAACACTTGTAGCAAAAGAATAAAATTTTGTGAATTCGTTCTGTTTTCCAAAAATTTCGATATTTAAAATTTTTTTGCTTTTTGTAGCTTTGGAGGGCGATCAAATTTGTATCTTTTGTAATGATTAACATAAAATTTTATCTTTTTCTTCTTGTCTTCTCAATTGATGGACTTTTTGAAAATCCCGGCAAAAATTTGGGGGCGCCAAACTCTGCAAAGAGTAGCTCAAACAACCCCTGCACTTGCACTTAGACTGACAATCGCGATCGTTGAATATCTGCATTGGCACCTTCTGCCACTGATACATACTGCACCAAACTTCTTCTTTGTAGTAAAATTCCCAATGAGCTGTTTTCTTCCAAACTTTATACGATTAAGAGACTGTCTATGTGAAAGATTAAGGAGTTTACGATGAAAACATCACCAAAATAGTGTGAAATCGTTAAGTTTTCCAGCATTTGTCGTGGGAAGTACTACGAGAGATGAGCTACAATTATTCAGAATTGAAAAATCTAGTTAGCCGTGCAAAACAAATTATTGTTTATTAATTGACAATTGCAGTTTAGTTTGCGCAATTCAGTTGAATAGTGCCTCTAGTGAAAAATAGTCCGTAGAATAAGCTTCTGTTATCGAAAAAATAGAATTTTCGGATAAAGATTCACTATGATTTCCAGAAAGACTTGAGCGCGTATGTGTGTGAGGAAAGATTAAAACCGGCATTTGGGAATCTCGTATCATCATTGGCTTCTGTTTATGGATGGTATAAAGATTTTGAACGATTTTGCAAATTGATGGTACACAGAAAAGGAGCTGGCCATTCTTTAACTATTGTTGACACCGAAAACATTGCTACTGTGAAGAAGATGGTAGAAGAAGACGACCGCATTACCTATGCAATGATAGAGTCCAATCTCAAGATTGTAACACGTCCCTCATATTCCTATGCATTTTAACAAACTCAGCAGTATTCGACATAACTTACTGAAAAATTGTATAAATAGTAACAGAAGTATGGTCAATTTTACTAATTTTAGGTATACCAGTAACCAGTATATGCAAGTAGATGGCGCTGAATAATGCAAATTAAATAAAAGCGAAAGCTTGGCCACATAGAGGCGTACAATTATCCACTGCATTCAATTACTTCCACTTCCTCTATTGTGATTTGTGAATTGTATAATAGGATCAGAAACATACTTATAATCACAAAAAAAAATGAAATATCACACACTTTCAGTATAGCAACAGATTCTAAATTGTATTTAAGTAAATAATGCATACTGGCGTAAAGATTACGTTCTCAATTGAAATTTATACCGACTAAAACACGACATTAAGCTTTAGTTTCAGGCCAACACGCTTTAATACTTGAAAAAGATTAGACGGAATTAAATCAGGGAATTTTATAACAACGCAAGCTACCTTATTTGGTAATTCGACACCTTTTTTACTTCAGTCCGATACAACTTCCATATTGAAGGAGAAAAACGTCAAGAAATGGACATACATATGTTTATGCAATTCCGAATGTGGATAATCGGATTACAAGTCGTTGAAAAATCAGGATAGATAGCCGCAGTTAGAGCTCGCACCGCTGGCTGGCCAGTTATTTTATGCAGCTAATAAAGAAACTGGTTGACAGAAGTAGATTAATTCGGACTCGCGAAAGGTGATTCTAAACTTGTCATTCTAGATTCTCTTTCGTGATGATGATTTACAGCCAGATTCGGGTCAAGTAGAATTTGGTGTTTGAAATTAATAGAGTTGTTGGTGGAGGTTTACCGGTTTAGTTCTTGCGTTATGGGGTTTTACAGTTACTACTGTATTAATCTCTTTGAAACATGGATTTTCCATTTGATGTATTGCTGTGAATACTGTTGCAAAGTATACTCGATTTCTTATATCTGGGATTAATATGTAGTTATATAATAGCGCGCCATCTAGTGCCAAATGGTTGATGTATTAGAGTCATTTTCGTAAATAATAAATTTTATCGACTGTTTTTTTTAATTCCATATACTTTTTTCCACTTTTAGGACAATTAAAACAGAAAGGTCAAAATGTTTGACTAAATTTGAAGTCTTGGGTGGTGTTTTGGTTTATTTCCTCTGAGAAATTTGAAACAACGTTTAGAACAATATGCAAAAGCCTTCAAAAACGGAATTTTCCAAATTTTCCGAAAAGCCTGTTAAGCTTTGGTTTGAAAAGCTAGAAAAAAAAACTAGAAAAACTGTTAAAATTTCAAAATTGTTTCCAAATTGTTTTTAAAAGCTAATATTGTAATATGTCAAGTTTTGGTTTGAAATCTGGAAGAAATTAAAAAAAAATAAATTTCGAAAAACGAGCTTTAATTCTCTTGTCAGAATCTTGGAAATATAGGCTGATTCATTTTCGATCCTCACTATTGCGATCTCGCCTATTATTGAAGATAGACTATGTCGAAGCAAGATAAATACCGATGCACGTCACTGATTGGAAATGACGTCAAACACAGCGCTGTTGTCGAATATGTTATGAGTCATATTGAATAGCTAAATATTAGGTTATGCTATTTAGTCTAGTGTAAAAAAAAACAGAGCGGCAACGCGGTACTTAACTACCAATACTTGACAGAAAACTCTGTTTATGTTAATTGATAATAGTGTGTTAAAATAATGATTTAATTACTTTTATTTACCCCTTCAAGTATTAATTATAGAACACAATTCACACGTATTTGAAACGTGAGCAAAGTCGTATTTTAGAGTTGGTCATATGATATAAAATGATATAAAACGTCATAAATGACGTGCATCGATATTTATCTTACCTCAACATAGGTTTTTTTGACAAAGTTGCTAAACTTTTTGGTTATTATGATCTCGAAAAAACTGAAAAATTGGCATTGCAGAAAAAAACCAGACAAAGACACATTTGCAACGCCACT
>SMLS01067073.1:0-58586 GCA_004785975.1 Popillia japonica
CGCTTCTATTGGATAAATTGCAAAGAAGATGTCAAAGATTGGTGTAGGAAGTGCGTAACCTGTGCCACCGCCAACGGACCTCATAAGCGAAGAATAGCCCCGATGAAGCAATATAACGTGGGTACTCCATTCGAAAGGATTGCAATCGACATCGCTGGTCCATTTCCTACGACAGATAGTGGAAATAAATTTATTTTAGTAGCAATGGATTATTTCAGTAAATGGGTGGAAGCGTACGCATTACCCAACCAGGAAGCTACTACAGTGGCAGAAGTGCTGGTCAAAGAATTAGTCTGCCGTTTTGGTGTGCCACTCGAGTTACATTCCGACCAAGGACGCAATTTCGAGTCAGCAGTTTTCCAAGATCTCTGCAAAATATTGGGAATCCATAAAACCAGAACCACTGCTTTGCACCCACAGTCTGATGGCATGGTGGAACGCATGAATCGAACAGTTATAAAATATTTGTCAAAAGCTGTCGCCGACCACCAACGTGATTGGAATCAACAACTTCCTCTATTTCTTCTGGCATATAGAGCATCAGTTCATGAAACGACAAGTCAAAGCCCGGCCAACGTAATTTTTGGTAGAGAACTACGACTACCATGCGACTTGAAGTTTGGTTTCAAGCCCGACGAAGAAGTAGTTGGAGAGGACTACGTGTCCAACATCAGGAAGCGAATGGATGAGATCCACAGCACCGTAAGAACCAACATCCATGAGGCAAGTGACCGAATGAAGGAGCGTTATGACATTAAAGCGGACGAAAACTCATACCAACGAGGAGATCTTGTGTGGTTGTATAATCCCAAGCGCCGTCGTGGATATTCCCCTAAACTACAGCGATCATGGGAAGGACCCTACGAGGTACTCAAGAGGATTAACGATGTAATCTATCGCATCAGACGGAAACCGAGCGGTAAACCAAGAGTGGTCCACTTCAACCGACTGGCCCCATTCCTCGGAAACAACCATGAGGAAAACAACGAACAGAATGTCCGGGTTTGTAACGTTCCAAGTGCCGAGGTTACTTACGACGAATTCATGGCCAACTACGGACAAGGACGCAAGGTTCGTCATGCTGTCACGACCGAAATCCAGCAAGACCTATTTCTGGCCCCCGGAAACCACGCCTTGGCACACTGCGTTGCCAAAGACCTTAAGATGCAGAAAGGAATTGCCAACGTTTTCCGGCAAAAGTTTGGCGGGACCGAGAGTCTGAAGAAACAGCAACCACAAATTGGAAAAGTCCTATACCAAACTGTTCAAAACCGGCCCTTATTTTATTTGGTGACCAAAGAGTCAAGTTCTGGAAAACCATCTTACCGCACGATGTGGGACGCTCTGGAAAGTCTTAGGGAATACCTGCTAGAAGAAGGCCTCAACAGACTGAGCATACCAAAGCTAGGATGCGGATTGGATGGATTGGATTGGCGAATCGTCAGAAGTATGATCGAAGAATTGTTTCGACATACTGGAATTGAAATCGTGGTTTGCTGTTACAACCCCCGAAGAACAGGAATGACGAGAAAGACCGTGCCCTGCTATTTCTTTGGGAAATCGGAATGCAGAAAGGGACCAGAGTGCCGTTATCTCCATGAAGCCGGTGAGCGGCGCTGTTCCGGGACGGAACAGTCCTAAGGAGGGGGCAGTGTTACGAATGGCGCCATCTAGCGACAAAGCCGTTTAAAATGGATTATGCAGTGCACTGTAATTATGATATATGGATGGTTCGCGTGTTTTCTGGAGACATTCTAGAGAGGGCGTTCTAGAACAGTCTAGTTTAGTGTAGAGAATTCTAGAAGCTATATTTTATGTATATAAGGGTGACAATCTCGTATGCGGGACAGTCTTGAACTAGCGCGTAATTAGAACGGACGCTGTGAATATAAATACGAAACGTGCATATAAATTTGTGTTAGTTGAAATAAATAGTTTAATTAGTGTTCTACGTTACCAAGTAATTCTTAAGTGTTAAATTAGTTTTAAATAAATACTTCTGTGAAAATATTATCGCCTGAAGATTATTTAAAAACCCTAAAACGTAACAATTAGATCAACACTAGAACCATTTTTAAACGCTCAAATAAAATGCTTCACATTCTTTATTGTACAAGGTTACTCGCCATCTACTCTTCCACAAAATTATCTATCAAAATTTTTGTGATTGGGATGCGGTATACACAGGTGAAACTGGGCCCTCAATTCAAATTAGACTGTGATATGATGGGGCACATCCTTCAGAACACTTAACATTTTCTTGTCACGGCCAACAAACTTGACTACGATCAGATATTGCTTGTAAGAATTTCCTCATAAATTAAGACAAGGGATTGAAATACAAACGCATTTCCCTTACCTATCTCTCTGGCCTGAGAATGCCACTTACGTTAATGGCAAAACGTACTTTTTTTATTTATTTTTGTTACTTGTTTCATTTACTTTTTGTATCGTATACATTTACATTCTATGGCGCGGTCATAACAAAGCTATTCAAAACAACAACAAAACAAGAACGGGATTGGAAATACATCAAAGGTACATATTTCTATTACCTTATATTAAAGGAAGAACTAACAAGCTTGGGAGGATATTAATAGAGCACGATATAGAAGCAATTTTCAAAGGGGACAAGAGAATCAGTGGAGTGCTAAGCACCCCAAAAGACAGGATATGGATTGCATAAAAGCGTACATTGGCCAGACCAATAGGCGAAAAAGTGTGAGAACAGAAGGACACAAGCTCGTTGTTAGAAACAAAACAGCGACTTCATTGTTAGTCCAACATGCTACAGAGACCGGCCACACCATAGATTTTTAACACTAGGACCATAGTGGGGAGTAACAAGTTAAGAACAAGGACTATACTACAGCACATAAAAATCGATAGGAAGCTCAATAGAATGAATAAGCGAGATGATACCGAGCCTTTGCCGATGATATGGACACCGCTACCTACTTAGGAATCGAGACTTAGTACCACCGAATCGAACAAACACAGCAGAAGGTAGGATGGCTAACGTCGACATGCAACGAGACAACCGTATCCGTAGCCGTGCAGTGTGTATGCTTTAGCATCTAAAGATGGAGTCAACACAGGACAGGACAGGAGTGACAGAACCACACACTCCATCGCAAAACATCAAATTTCAAATTACAATGGTTCTTGTTGTAGGAACCAACCAGACACGCGGAAATACCCGAGTACATATACATACACAGCCTGTTTCCAAATAAGTGCACAAATTTTTAAAGAGTGATTCCTTATCAAACATTAAAGGAGGTCCTCCATGTAAACAAAAGCTCTTAGGCTTGTCCTTGAAAACTTACACCCTTCCAAAAATGAGAAAAGAAATTGTTTTTGATTTTTTCTGAGAATTGCTGAAGAATTAAAGAAATTGCTTTTTGCGGGCATGTTCTACTAATAGATAAGCTACCTATGAATATTTTAAAATTTTGTTGTGATCTTTTAAAGCAATGAAACATCCAACCCTTCTTTCCTTTTTTACTACTTTTTAACAAAATATTCGTTGAAGAAATTGATTTGGTACTAAACTTTTTTAGAATGACATCGAAAAAATTTGGTGGATGGCGGAAAAATCATATTTATTCCTTGTCAAAAATTAAAGGGGGTCTTTCATTTAAATAAAAGGTCTTAGGTTTGTCTTTGAAAAGTTAAACGCTTCCAAAGATAAGAAAAAAATTGTTTTTGTTTTTTTCTTAGAATTGCTGAAGAGTTAAAGAAATGGCTTGTTGTGGGCAAGTTCTACCAACATGTATATTACACTCCACAGTTACCTATGAATATTATGATTTTTCAGCCACCTACTAGATTTTCTCGATTTCATTCACATACGTTCATATTGTATTTATTTATTTTATTAAGAAAATATTGCTTTTACGGGAAAAAAAATGCAGAGGTTAAAAAAGGTTAGTACTAAATAGTTCTTTTCAAGGGATATTTTCAACGCAAGAAATTTTAATTTGTTAAAAAGTTTTGGTTGCATGTTTAGCCACTCTAAAAGATCATAACAAAATAAAAAGAAAACTGTTCATATTGTTATTGGCAGAACATGCTCACAAAAACCCATTTCTTTAAGTCTTCACAACATCAAGGTTGGCACTAATATGTGTTTTGCAACGAAATAATAGAATACGAAGAAATCATGACTATAAACAATTTTCAAAGTGTGGTATTCAAAATAAACTAAAATTAAAAATTTCCGAAGTTTTGCTTTTTAAGGCTAGTAAAAAAGGCATAACTTACTTTTTGACATACACCTCTTTAATTACACTTAAATGGTGTGGAATTACGTACGGTTCTAGATTGGATCTCATTTCCTTTACTTATTTTGTTTTAAATGTTCCAAAATGAAATCTTGCACATACTATACATAAACTGTATCTTACTGTTACTTCAGATGACTTTGAATATTAAATAGATCACTACATACCCATACCTTTAGCTTGTATTTGGACTCCTGGGTTTAGTAAATCAATCAATATTTATTTTGAGAATAGAAATTTCCAAAAATTGAGAATTTAGTATATTAGTATAATAATAAATACACTTAATATTGGTGTTAGAATGGTTCAACATTCCTTAAAACTTTTGAAGTTGCATTTGTTTTACTCTATATGATTTCTCTTAGACTATATGCCAAAATAATGTGAGCTATACTTTTAAAAATACTTATTAGAACGTTTCCAATTAGATTTACTTAAGTTTGTAGTAGCCGCAACTACCGCAAAATAAATAATAGGAATACGCGCACGATTCTTCGTATAGATTATATAAATGATGACATAGTTTCGAGTAACTCCGTATGTAAAACTATATTATTATCAAATCAAACTACACGTGCCGTTTGCTATCCAATGATTAGTGCACCGATAGTGGGACGAAATGAGCCAGATATGTGAGAACCTTTCCGTATGTAATCGAAGGCGATTATGTATAAAATAACCTACACGTCATACATGGAAATCGTACTATTAAGAATTGTAGAATATACCAGGCTCACAGTACACGCATCCTTTTTGAAGGAGCAGTTTATATTTTTGTAGGACTGTACAAAAAACAATCAAATGGCAAATACGCTTCTATATATATACACAACTATTAGTTATCGTCAAATTTGTTGCTGTGGCTGCGACGTATATACATATATTTTTTTTCTTTCCATCGTAAGTATTCTGTCCCGAGGAGGGTATACAATTTGCGAACTAAACAATTGTCGTCCTCGGTCTACCCACATTACCATACCACACCGCCGCCGCCACCATTTCCATACACACGCCGGGAGGCGAGAAATAAATTCCGCGATAAAAAAATTATGACAGGCAACGTGTAAGACAAAGTTTCGCGAGGGTCTTAGCTCGCCATCCTTCCCTCCCCCCGCGATGCCGCTCCGTCAGCTTCAGCTTCCTTCCACCTCCTCACCCCTTGCGCCCCACCAGCCCCTCTCATTTCGGCCCTCCGCGTGCTCGACCCTCGTCGCCCCGCATCCTTTACACAGCCTCATACGCGACTTGATAATTAACAAAAAAATCGTTATCGCGGGTAGCCGTGCCGTGATGCATAAACGGAGGATCTCTCCTTACGTTCGCGTTCCTTCCTTTTCTTACGCTATTTCTCTCTTTTGTTTCTCATACTTTCTCGATCTAGTACCAACACGACGGTGTATGGTTGTCTTCTTCTTGTGTATACCCTTCGGATGCCCAAAGACGCCTCTCGCTCCTCACCATGGTAGCCTTACTCCCTCCCCGCGTGGGCCGCCGCTGCCTTCACTCTCGTCTCTCATCAGCGAGAAGCGTCCCCTTCGCGTCGTCACACACGCTCGCTTCCAGGGCAAGCTTGATTGTCATTATGAGGGAGTTTTAATAAGAAAAGTATTGATGTTCGCTTTTTAATGCACGTATTCTTATTCTTAACGCAGTGTCGCTGCTGTACCCCTCGTCCGCCCCGTTTTCCGCCGCCTGTGTTTTCCCCCGCGGTCTCCCCCGCTACCCCTTCCTTTTGCTCCACGTCCACGTCTTCTCCGGAGCTGCTTTTTCTTATACTCCCCTCCGTCACATACGCGGGGCGCTTGATTAACATTACAAGGGTGTTTTAATAAGAAAGTATTGATTTTTTAGAATTTTAATTTATGCATGTATTCTTCTTCTTCTGCTCCTGCCGCTTCTTGTGCCTTATTCGCGCCCCGTTCTTCTCTTAAGACTCACGCATACAGCGTTTGGTGGGGTACGGGGGTCGCCGTCGCTGGTCGTGAGATCCAGGACGGTGGGGGCGTATAGATGAAGGCGCGCGGAGGGTGTTTATTATATCTCGTGATGAATAATTAGAATGTAAGAATCGATGTGTTTTCTTCGCCCAAGCGCGCTTTATATATGCATGCTGGTCTTTATTCTCTGCCTTTAGGTTTTTTTCCATATTTTACGAAAGAGAATCTGCAAAAATGTTTTCGCAGTAATAAATGAGATAATTCGACATATGATAAATCAACATCATATTTCGGAAAAATCGTGACAGGCTGTATGCATCTCAAGAAAATTTATTCCAGTTTTTAATTTGTACAAAAAAATATTTTTTTAATATATGTATGACCTACGTATTCTTCGTAGATGCTACTCTGCCTAAGGAGTCCACAGTTTAGTACAACCTCCGTTCCTACAACGCATTTTCTTGCATATGACGTGCTACTGCAATAAGACGAAAGCCTGGAGATATTAGAATTTATCAGAACTTAACCTTGACAAATTTTTTAAAATATTTGATTATATGAGGTTGTATAAGTAATAACTACTTATGTAGACTATAACGTTCTATTCGATTATAAAGTTGGATTCTATATAGTGCCGACTACAATAATGTATTACAACAGTGTTTTATTTTTTTATTATCTTACAGTGACACCTATACTTTTGCCATTAAGTTTCATGGTAATGAAATTGTCGGCAGAATTTTGTTCTGCTATTTTGGGCTACTTTGGGTGGGTACTTTGGTACATCAGTCTACAAAATGGTGGCAAAGGCACCAGAACAGAGGCTTCGATTTACTAGAGACCAGCAGGGTACAGACAGAAAGACTGTCAAAATGCCACTAGATTTGCTGACCGGTAGTTGTGGACTAAAGAGGCATATGCAGGACATAGGCAGAGTAAAGGGTGCTATCTGCAAATTCTGCATAAAGGAGGAAGAAACCCCCACTTATGTGCTGTGTTCCTGCGGGGGTACGGTGAGGACAAGGTTGGTAGTACTGGGAAACGCACAGCCAATAGCTACAAAAAGGAATCCCTCTCAAAAATGAAAAGCCTCATAAAGAAGACAAATTTAGAGGGTTAAGGAGCATCACAAGAGATTTGAAAAGATCGTTGTGAAGGAGTTCCATAGGGTCACTGCAACCCTAATCGAATTTCTAATCCATTGTGTACTACAGGCTACAGATATGTATATAGTCGATATATGTACCTACAAAGAACAGCATATTACATACCGAGGCGAGGCGAAAAATGGTTCATTACCGTCCAGAGATTAGAGAAGTTCATCGAAACATAAAGCGTCGAAGTGGCCTTAATCTCGAGACGGGAATCAATCTTTCCGTCGAGGTTTGTATACTATTTTACTCACAATCGGTTAGTAATTAAATATTATATTATATGCTACTAAATCATTAAATTTAAAAAATACAATAGTACCTATTAAATTTCATGGCATTTTGACAATTGTTTTTGATATATGTATACTGTTGCTAAGTAACGTAGCAATTAATAGTAATATTTTTGACAGATAATAGTTTGCTTTACTTATTTATATGACACTGACGTTTCATAAACTCTGAAATGACATTAGCTATCCGGGAAAGTGACATAAGCTAGCCGGTAAAATGACATAAGCCAGTTGGTAAGGTGCTATTACCTCAATTACCTACCTTGGTATGTAATAACGCATTTTATAACCTATTTGACGGTTGGAAATCTTCACTTTACTAACCGAGCGTGAGTAAACAACATTAGATACATCTCCTGAAAGCTACTGTCCATTCTTTCATATTTAAAATAGAAACACCGTGTCTTAAGTTCTAGAAAGTTCTCTGGTAACACGTAATATTAAATAGGCACTTGCTAGTTATCTCCAATGTTTTACGTAACGCACAGAATCATTACATAAAGTAACAATTACTATTTTTATTCAACTATTACGTCTCTTATCTAAAATTGACAACTTCTTCACATACATACATATGTTAAATGGTATGTTGTTCGTCTTAATTAGATATTCCTCAAAATGTGTCATTTTTTGCAATTAGTGCTCTTATGCGTAAGCAGACAATTTTAAATTGATATAATTTACTTAAATTCTTTGTTTGAAACCTAGTGCTTGGTTCTGGTTGCGAATTCACTGAACTGGACTGCTTATTTAATATACTTGACCTTGGAGTCGGTCAAGATGTGTCTATAAAACTTGTACACCATTTAGAATCCCTAAATTTTAAGAACTACTGCAGATTTGTGGTTTTCTTGAATAAACCACTTCCTAAATTACTTCGCTTCTAATTATACATATAGCATTCCATACTTTAAAAAAATAATTAACAACTATTAGGTACATGTCAATGACTTATAGTACCAGAAATAGAATATACCTAGATCCATGTTGGGAGTATGCTATGGCTGTCTTTCAATTTTTTAAAATTTTTATTGGATTACATTTTTCCCGTTTTTAATTGTCTACCTAAAACTCATAACCTTTGTCCAAATACATAGTGTAGCTTATTGTTAGTACTACATACATTAGAATCATTCACTATCTAATCTCTGTATCATTGTCTAGTTGGTCTCACTAAAGTCGCTAGTTTTTATTTCCGCAGCCTAGTCATATTGTGTTTAACAAACGTGCGCCCATGAAATATTTAATTTTTAGCAACCCTGCTTTTGCAGTGACATAGGTGCTTAGGAATAGTAGTTTGACTTGTACTGCGCTGCACAGTACCACTGTGTGGGTGTCTCCGAATGATATCTGCAGTATATCATAAAATAAGAGATTCATTTATAAACGTCTTTTCTGTATATGATTTGATGAAAGGACTAATTTTCCTTACTTAGAGAATATTCAGTTTCTCTAAGTAAGACTATTTATACGAGTTTAATATAATTCTCTAGTTAAACAAACACTAAACACTCTTCCGCGTTCACCAAATCTTTATTGAACATGTAATAACAAAAGGCGAATATCCAAATTATATTCCAATTATGGTAACAATTATTTCTGGATATTGTGTGTGACAAAAATTTCAGTATTGCTGTGAAACTAAATCAAGTGTTTTTAGCGCAGAAATCTTGTGTCAGAGCGGTATTTGGATTGGGGAGGAGAGACTCCTGTAAACTAAGTTTTAAAAATAACAAAATTCTTACACTTCCATCTACTGGAGTGTGCGTCCTTTGAAAAAAAATATTACACAGAATTTTTTACAAAATTCGGATTAGAACATGAAAAAGGTACTAGGGGGTTAACAATGCGTATTTGCTACCACCTAAAACAAAACTAACTAAGATCCAAAAAACAGTTTTATTCCAGTGCTTAAAGATGTACAATACTCTACCAAATTCTGTGAAAGACTTACCTGAAATTCACTTTAAGAGGACAATTAAACGACAGCCTCTAAATACAACTTTGTATAATGTTAATGATATCTTCCTAGAAACCATATGGTGAGACGATATTGTTATTTTTTGTTCTTTATATTTGTTTGTTGACTAAATGTAAGTTGCTTACCTTTTAAGTGTTTACATGTTTGTTTTTTTTCATATTTTAATGTTTTTTTTATATACTTAAAGTATACGTTCGATATATTTTTTATCTTGACTTATTGCCATGTAGCAGCAAGAAGGTTCTAATAAAACTTACCTACTTACTTACTATATAGTTAATTAAGCTTAAACACTACTTCTTAGAACAGCGTCTGATAGTATACTAACTTTCCTAAATAATATGCGCGGTAGTATATTCTTAGAGACTTGAGAATAGCCAGAAATTAAGAAAGAAAATTAGATTTTTGGAAAACGATCTTAAGAATATCAAAAAATGTATAGTCTAACCAATGAAGGGTGACCTCTCAAGCAGCACTCTCGGTTTTTTATGTATATACATACATTTCTAGAAAAAAAACTAAGCGCGCCAGTATTTAAATCCGTCGTATCATATCATATTCATTTATATAACGGTTGCAGATAACTACATAAAACGGGACTGTGCACAGCTGTCAAACATGAAAAGTGTGGGTTAGGGGAGGTGCCGAGTGAGACGTTGGTAAATTAGTTCGCATATTTTCCGGGGGTGGCACTATCGGGCTAAAACAGCATTTACGTTGAGTTCTAACGAGAAACGTGAAAATTATTTTGGCTCAGTAATGATTCTACAAGTTTATTGTAACTTAATTACGATGATATCAAAATATTTTTAAAGCAAGCAGTTAGAACCAAAATGTATCTGGTGTAAGGTCACAACAAATTTGTCCGAGACCAACTCTAATTTACAATACAGAAGAGTAGGTAACAAAAGATCATAAATGTTTCCTGGTAAAGCGCCTGTATATCAACAACAATCAAAAGGAGGCTTAAAGAGAAATATTCCAGAGAAGAGCAGTTCCTTAAACAAAAATTTATTGAAAACCGTTTGGAACAAAATGCAGATTCCAAAACAAATTATGCTGCGTGATAAAATACTTCGACTATAAAAGGATTTATGAGCATTTATCGATACATTTAAATACTCATTATCTGGGACTGATTACTACAGTAAAGGAATTCCCGATTAGGAACTAGGAATACCTAGATAGATTTATAGACCAATACTAATATTTCTATTTCGCTTTCGTAGGCATCACCATTGATTTAGTAGGCTCGCCTTCAGTTCTATTTATAGATGCAACATTTATTAAGTAAACAGTAGGGCAACTCTAAAGATCTGAGTTCACTTGAGTTTTAATGATACTGTGCAAGAACTTCACTGTTCAAAATGTTTAAATTATAATTATATAAATGCTGTGATCAATCAGCGATGGATCACAGTTGCCGAATATATTAAGAAACCTAAAAGTTCAAAACCTATTAGTTAGGCGTTTATCGTATTCTATAGCTCGTTTTCTTTAACACATTTATAATCCAGGAATATCATACAGAATAAATCTCATTCTTAGAAGAGATGTTTTTGGAAACCAAGATTATTTCCATAGACCAGACCATGTGTTGCTACCTGAAAAATTCTATTATTTTTATTTACAATGGATTTACATGTATAGATCACTCAAAATCTATAATATGAGAATGCGGTCGTAAACAAAGTTTTGAATATTTGACTCATTTACAAAAAAAAACATACATACATACTATTTTTTTGCCATTGTAAAATGTTAAATTATCAATGATTGCCGAAGTACATATATGAAATATCTAAATTAGAACAATAAGTAGTAAAGTTATTCTTTCGCGTTAATTCAAACAGTACGTCACAATACTACAGAACTGTTAAAGTTCATTCATAATTCGTGCAGATCTTCGGATTTGTTTTCACTCAACCGTCGAGCCGCGCTCTAAAACTGCGGGAATATTTCGCAGGTTTACCGTTGCCACTTTCCTCCGAGACACACATGGCCCGTAGTAGCACATGAACATGCGGGAGGGAGGAAGGTGAATAAAGGAAGGCGTACGCATGCAAAACGTACGCAAATATATTACTTTTGATGCTTACCAGATACGGTTTAATTTAATTCTCTATAGAAGGCACGCTATACTAAATATGCATAATTTGTGAGCCCTCCGACGAAATTTTATTGCCATAATGTACCGCCGCCACCACCACCATCGCCGCCGCTGCCACGTTTCCCTGTTCCACGTTTTCATAGGACGACCAACTAATTTTATTTATTTCGCGTTATTCGCTGCAGACATTCGTAAACCAGAAATCAATGAAATTTAAATTTATATCTATGTGTGATGGCCCGTTACATATTTTAAATCGTATAGACAACGTTGACCCGCAAATATTGTTACTTTCAGACATATTCTGTCAGTCCAAGATTGTTTTTGAAGAACGGGTTTCAATATCAACTAAAATTGTTACAACTGTTTGGTATTACCTACCAAGAAATTTGTATGGTATTTCTAAAGAACTAGAAACAATAATCTATTCAGTGTTACCTCTAGCTAGGTAATTGTACAGATTGAATTTTAAAGTCAGTTTTGGTGGAGGCGCCTGCTCATTTTGTCAAGGAAAAGTAATTATTACTTGCAAATATTAGTTAGATGTGTAAGAATTAGCGTTGAATTCGCAAGTATACGTACAGAAACTTCGTTTATTGCTTGGACAGTTCTGTCACAGTCTTAGGATACGATGTATACCGAAGCTAATGCTACCCTCTCCTGCATTCAAGGCCATACACAGATAGCTTTCTGTCGGCATATTCGGCTAATTTAAAACCCATTTAGTATACATATCTACAAATATACGATACAATGCAATGCGAACAAGGTGACTCATCTGCACTTGCCTATTTCAATAGCTCAGGTTCTCCAACGTAAACTATATTGAAATACAAATATATAATATAATCGGTAGAGCTGGCAAACAGCACTAATAGTTCGCAAGTTTCTAATAAGTAGAACTCGAAAACTACAACAGTTAGAATCCTATTGTTCTGGTGTTTTTTGTAGAGAATTTCATGTTCTATAAAAAAGGTCTTACAAATTTTTGAAACATGACAAATTTTCTTGTAGAAATCTGTTATTGTTGGCGTTATTTGTCAGTTCTTAGTGATCAGCTTCCTTGTTTAATCGGTACAACAGAGCAAATTAATAAAATTTATTTATGTAGCTTCAGTAATTACTATTTATACACAATTATATAAAGCGAGCCACAAAGATACTTAGTCAATATGTCATTCGAACGGCGTTTGTTCCCCATTTACAAGAAAGGAGATAAATCTAGACCCGAAAATTATCGACCCATAGCGTTAACGTCGTTTTTCCAAAATTTTTGAATATTGTTATCTTACCAGGCTTGAGGACTTTTTAAATAAAAGTAATACTTTGTCATTCAACCAACATGGTTTTAGAAAACAGCACTCAACTATGACTGCTTTAAATAACTTTTACAAGAACATTGTCACTGCAATCGAAAACGGTAGGGTCAACTGCCCAATAAAAGAACGGTTAAGGAAATCTCTAGATATTATAATCGCGTATGTTGAGTCTAATTATTATTTCATCTTGTAACATTTTTTAGTGTGCTCGGAAACAATTGAGGAAACGTAAGAAAAAAGTATCATGCTTTAAAAATACATAGAAAATTAATAATTTAAAGAAATGTGATGAAGTTGCAAATTTACCAATAAAAGAACGATATGTCCAGTAAATGAGCAACACGCGGCCAGTAAATGAACGGCACTCACAGTTGCACTTATTTGGTTATAGCGATGACAACAATATTTTTACACAGCCAATGAATGAGAAATAATATAATAAGGAACAATTTTTAATGAAAAAATGATAAATGCTTAAATTAATATTAGAAAATTATATATTTACTCGTTATAATCTAAATCTATAGGCAGGTTAATTGCGCAATTGAGCGCTTTTAATGGTATTCTTGTTTTCAGTACGTCTCGTGCTATCTTTTCCTGTTTCAATTTTATTTCTTCTTGTTTAATTTTGGCTTTTTCTTGTTTCTTATTTTCTCTTTCTTCTTTCAATAGTTTTTTCTTAACTTCAGTTTCTTCTTTTTTAATTTTCCTCTTCAAACTTTTATCTTGCTTTTCCAACACTTTCTTTTCTTTCATCTCCTTTTTTTTAATTTGGTGATTTCTAACCTTAGAACCTGTCATTACATATGGCAAATTTTGTTCTTTTTGTTGACCTTTACTCAATGCAGGTGATGGACAATTTCTACTTAACAAACATATATTTTATGAAATAAGTAAATCAATTAAATAATCAGAAAATTCAACGCACACAGATTATAGAAACGTGTTCTTTCTTGAGGTTGAACTTAGAAAACCGTGCCTATTTGAGAACACCATGATTATGTAAAAAATATTACGTATTTTCTATCATTTTTATATTCAAATGATCACAAATTTAAATAGAAACTTGATATATATAGCTTACCAACTAGATTTTTTGTTGAATTGCTGTATTTTTACAAGACTTACACTGCTTGATGCACGCGTCTCTCATAAGCGACCACGAAATAAGCGAGTTACACTAACATGTCGAACTTTTATATTTTTATTTCGCGAACATTTAAACTTTTCGAAGAAAAAATTATAAGAAAAACAAAGCTAAAATATCATTCTTCCTTTAAAAACAAAAGACAGAGCATTTCACAATGTTTGTGATTTGCTGTAATAATTTTATTAACAAAACGTTCTTTTACTGGCCCTGTTCTTTTATAGGGCAGCTGACCCTATCTATCCCACGGCTTTCTTTTTACAAAAAGCTTTGATTGCGTGAATCATCATATCCTATTTGAAAAACTTGAAAACTATGGAATTAGAGATGTTGCGTTGGGCTGGATTAAGTTGCTTCTTGAGGACAGAGAGCAATATGTTAATATGCGTGTTTACAGTAGTGGTGGTACTGTTTCTAACGTCGCATCTCCGAAACTAATCAGTAACATAGGTGTTCCACAGGGCTCAATTATGGCTCCTGTGCTCTTTTTACTTTATATAAATGATCTCCCTCATGTTCATAATGCTTTTATATCTCTTTCTGCGGATGATGTTGTTTTGCTAACCGGTGATTGTAGTCATCAGGGCCTACTTGATAAGGCTAATAGTGTGTTGGGTGATGTCAAAGAGTGGTTTACGACGAATGGGCTGGTGGTGAATGATGCTAAAAGTTCATAACTGAGATTTCATCCTTATCAATTTAATCCTACCATGGATTTTTACTTAAATATTTATTTGAATAACGGGGAGTTGACTAGAAGCAACAATGCCAAATTCTTGGGCGTTTGGTTTGACGAATGTTTAAATTGGAAGGTTCGCTGTGAAAATCTGATGTCCAAACTAGGTTCTTTAGGTTATTTGTTTCGCAGCGTGCGCTCTGTGTTGGACTGCCGGCAGCTACTTTCCTTATATCATGCTTATGTTGGGAGTAGATTGCGATATGGTATTAGGTTCTGGGGAATATCCCCCATGTCAGCAAATGTTTTCGTATGTCAGAAAAAAATTATTCGTGTGTTGTTGGGTTTGAAATCTACTGATTCCTGCAAAGCTACTTTTATTGAATACAATATTTTGTCTTTTCCGTCTATGTTCATCTATGATATAGCGGGGTTCATGCACAAAAACAAACATAATTGTCCAACAAATGGCAGTATACAGAGCTATAGTACCAGAAAAAGAGATAATTTAATTACTCCATCAGGAAGCTTAACTTTGTTCAGGCATTCACCTGTGCTTGGAGTTAAAATTTACAGTAAGCTACCTTTGTGTTTTAGAGAGTTGGATCATGCACGCTTTAATCAGAGATTGCATCGTTTTCTCTTAAGTAAATGTTTCTATTCCTTAGAGGAATTTTTGAACTATGCTCCACAGAATATCAACTTATTATTATTATTATTATTATTAAAATTTTCATCCTAGGTAGGCCATGAACGACACATCTATAATCTCCGTCGTTACAACTCACGTCTGAGTTTGGAGAATTGATTAATCTCCGAACTGTCATTTATAAATCATCATAAGTCAAATAGACAATTTGAATTACAGGTATCTCTACAATTTACTAGCGAGTTAATAATATTTATGATAGGCAGCCAAAAAATCAAACGATGATTTAAAAAATTTGAAGGCATGAATTATTATTATTATTTTAACAATTTTTTAGAATGTTGGTTGCTTTTGTCATAACTTTACTAGCCAATGGTGCTAGTACTACTCTTGAAGTTAAGTTTTCCTGTGCTTCTTTAAAAATATCGCACAAGCTTTAGTATATGCAAATATTGCGTTTCGTTTAAATGTTTCATTTTCAATCAACAACTACATACATAATTAATATTATAAATAAAGAATATAGAATATCCTTATAACACATTTCAAGAAAAATTATCATTGACTAACACAATTATATTATCCAGTAAATAAAAACATATGTATTTAAGTAGGAACGTTTTTAATTATACATACTTCATAGTAGGCAACACTAAGCAAAGTGTGACTGTTTCTCCGATTAACCGTATTCTCAATTTCAAAAATTTAGTTAGTTCGACGCCTAACTAAAATATGAAGAATTCGTATGAGTAGCCGCTAATTATTTCTTATGTAACATCTTACGGCAACTCAAATGAGAAATAGCCAATAAAATTGTATATTATGCCCTTTAAAGTTAAAGATACAATTCAATAATTTGTAAACCTTCGAATTCTTTATGAACACAGAGAGAACTTTTAATATTACGTGGTATATTTTAGAGTTACATACATGTGTATATGGGAGGAAACAATATATACTACATTTGATTTTAATATCATTATAAATTGCTATTACTACTTTTACTAGAAACAAACAACATGAATAAGAATTTTTAATATAATATCATTGTAATGACTCCATGTGTCAATCTTAATTACATATATTTAGTCGAATCATTAGGAGTAATTTAGGCAGTCAGCGCTAGCGACATTCACACGCATAGATATACTAGTTTAGAGTAAAATAAAGATATCAATGGCCCGTAGTAAAATGATTGAAGGAGTAGGGTGTGGATGACACCCTATAGCTTCGGCAATTGTCGGTGTCCCGCGACGGTCACATCTACTGTCCAACGAATAAACGAAGTTCCTGTACCTACTTGTAATATTTCATAATGAATTATATATGTGTATCTGTACGTATGCATATGTGTGTAGGCTGATCCATTTTTGATCCTTACCATTGCGATCTCGCTTATTATTGAAGATAGACGGTAGGTTTAAATTTCGCAAAGTTGCTAAACTTTCTGGTTAATATGATCCCGAAAAGAAAGTAGACTTAGAACACATGATATTTTGCTTGGGGCACTTTTATTTGGTCTTGCAGAGAAAAACTATACACATATTCTCAATGCCACTTTTACTCCTCTATCTAATGGTGTACTCAAAATTTTTATACATTTCGTTTTCTTTGGATCATCATCAACTTTATTATTTCTTACGGGCGCCATATTGGATTCTATCACAGCTAGAAAGATTTTCTAGCGATGTTAAATTAGGTAGGCATGGAATTTTGAAGTGAACTTGCATTACCTAGCATATGCCATGGAATCTGGGAAACTACAGAAAACAAATTCAGAAAGAACATACCGAGGTTCGTACCTAGTACCGCCGGACTGGGAAGCGAGCACACTATAGAGCATTCCAACCTTAGTATTCAGTGCATGTCTTATGGAAACGGATGACATTGTTGCGACGACTAATTTAGGTTGGCAGCGATTAATGAATGACAAAATATTTGAAATACTTTTTGGTTAGAATTTTATAAAAGCGGAAGCTGTCAAGTGAGTACGACGTTTGAAGTGAAGTTAGATACGTATTGATTTTCGAAACGATTTTGACATTTGTCAAAGTTATATTTGCACTATGTTCTGGAGTTACAGCAGCACTGCCAACTGCAAACATATTAATTGATCTGCCACCATTGCTTTGAAATAAAAGAAGACAATTTATTACAAATTGCTTAATATAGTAAAAGATGTATGTATATATCCCATAAGAGGCATTACTGAATACTAAGGTTGGAATGCTATATGGGCACCGCACTACTAGCCGGTCAGTTAGGAAATTTGGATTCATCTGACCAGATGATTGTATTCAAAAAATATTCGTGATTTTCTATTTTTCCGAGTAACCAATTACAATAGCCCATTTATCTTAAGTTATAACCAGGTAGTAAACTATGTCTAACATTGCTTTGTACGGTTTGAGGTTATTTCGACGCAGGTCTCCACGATCCATATTCGAGTAAATTTGATACATTTGATATGTTTGTAGTCGTTTAGGATACAATTGTAAATAATTGTACTCGCTATTGTTGTATTCGGTTTGATTGATAAAAAATACATAAGATTACCTTGTTTCTCTTCGTTGGTGAACGCCATTTTTGCGTTATTAACGCAACGATAATTAACAGTTCGTAATTCCAGGGCTATCTTATTTAACAGCGATTTTCATTTACGCGATACTCAATTGCAAGTGTGTCAGTTCAAAATTTTATAGCTACCTACTTTATTTAATCTCAAATCAGATTCGTGGTCAATTAACACACTATATCAAATTTTGTTTTCAACATATGATACCTGGTTAAAGTCAGAAAAAAAATCTTTCAAGTGGTGTTAAAATCCAATAAGGCGCCCATAAGAAATATCAAAGTCGATCTAAAGAAAACGAAACATCGTATAAAAATTTTAAATACACCATTAGATAGAGGAGCAAAAGTGGCCCTGAGAATGTGTCTTTAGTTTTCCTCTGCAAGACCCATTAAAAGTGCTACAAGCAAAATAAGGAAATGAAGATTTTTCAGTTTTCTTCAAATAAGTCGAACGTAATTTGTTCTAACTTTACTTTCATTTCGGGATTATAATAACCACAAAATTTAGCAACTTTGCCAAATTTAAACCTGCCTTCTATCTTCAATAATCACCGAGATCATAATGCAGAGAATCGAAAACGAATCAGCCTGTGTATATGATATATTTTCAATACGTAGTATGAACGTAAAAAGCTTCATTTCTACCTCTACACGGCCCGATATTAAACGTTTACACACTAATACAATATAACAGCGAGATATGAATATAGAAGCGTTTTCAAACAATTACAAAGTAATTTGTCCCTTGGATGAAGAAACGTCGACTACACGGACTCCGTTCGTAATTTTCCATCCTAGCTAGTATTTAACATTTAAAAAATTGCATGTATTTTTTCACCGTGAAGTTATTCTATTAACTTTGCGCTCGAAATTCCAAACTTTAATCTGTAGTATTAATGAGTTCTCCAAGGCGGAAGCGGTATTAGAAAAGAAAGAGCTTCCGCTTAGAGGAGGATGCCGGAGAAATATATGAAGAACGGCAGCTAAGAGAAAAGAAACCAAACGAAAGTAAGCTGAGCATACACTTATCGTACATTATTGCGTAAACATAGCCGACTCATAATGAATTATTTTGCTACTTTTCGCGGAGTGCTGTTGGCAGTGCTGCCTCTAGCGAAACCGCTGACTGGATGCTTTCTTGCTTGCTTGCTCGCATATTTGACGGTACCGACTGTAATATCCAAAGAGGAACATAGTAAAGATAACAAGAAATGGGAGAAGACGCAGAAATAAGAACATGTGAAGAAATATACACATCAGGAGGTATGTATATGTGTATGTGTGTGTGTGAGTGTGTGTGTATACACGTTGATTCCGCCGGAAAGGAACAAATTATAATTGAATATACGCTTAGAGGGTAACTTGGTACTACTGCGTGCAGAACGCGAATGTGTAAGGAAGATGTAATGGATCTGAAGTAGGACGAAATATCGTATAAGTTTTGATAAGGTATTTGTTTCATACAAGACGATCTGGTAAGTTAGCTAAACAAGTACAGTTAATTATAAGAATAATGTCTCCAAATTTAAACTAAATCTACTTAAATTACATTTATATGAAAGTAATCATAAGGAAAAACAATAATATCGAAATAGGCCAATCTGTACTATCTACAACACTATGTATAAAGAAAGAATATTGGAACTTATTCCCTTAAATATGGAATGTTTAATTGATCATAAACATAATGCTAAAAGTTGTGGTACGTTGTCAGGGATCTAGGATAAAACATTTAAATTCTTAATAGCATCACTATTTTGTCACTACTGAAACAAGATATATACGACCTTTTTACCAAGCGGTCTAGCAATTCACAATCAAATCATAAACTTGTGATATTCCTGTAACTGTAGTTTGAAAGCACTAATAGAGAATTCAAAAAATTCGAAGATTTTGACCTCTTTTTTTCGTCATTCTTGTATCAACTTTATTAAAGAAACCCCATTTCAGGATTCTTTTTTAATATTTCCTAATAGCTTCTGCTCCTGCTGCTATCTACTTAATGGAGTTTCTGCACAGCGCATAATAGAAATTAGTATAGAGCTCTTTAGATTGGATCTCCGTTCAGATGTTTGGAACTGCGGAATTGGCATCCAAGATTGCCTGATATTATTAGAATCTTATCTGCTGAGCACTACTAAAATGTAAATATGTATCATAACAGTAAATAGCAAAACAAACCTAAAATATCCAAATGATCCAAACTTCAGGATTTCTGCAAGAATCAGAATTACTACGATAGCTAGTGTCATGCCTTGAATACTGTTACACGTTTACCTTAATTTCTGTTAAACTATTTTATTTGCTCTCGTTTACTTCTTTTTTTTTACATACTTTCTTTCAATACTTTTTTGTTGATATTCTGTAGGTACTCATACATTTTTTTTACATTTGCTTTATACATATTTAGTTATGTCTCGTAAAACTTTTTCTAGGTGCTCCTGAAAATTCCATTGCGTTATCTGTGTACAATATACAGATTCATACAATCTGCGTTCTGTAAATTATATCCTGGTTTTATATCTCACAACCAGAAAAGAAAACGCAAAACCAAGTCATCATAATTACTGTGATCCACTTATTAGTGAAAGTAATGTACGAGGGCGAGTCAATATGTTCATAACTTTTTGAATGAAACACGGGTTTTTGGATAAAGAAACCATGTTATTTTTCAACATAATCACCTTTTAAGATCTATACACTTTGTCCAACGTCTCCCTAATTCATCACTTCTACAAAAAAATAAGACTTGTCGGGGTCATATCAAAATAGCTATTTTTTTGTTTGAGATGTTTTCATCGTTGGAGTCAAATCTCTTTCCTTCGAACCACTTTTTCAGGATTGGAAACAAGAAATTGCCACTCACTGCACCACAATATTTACCATTAATTGTTTTACCCTCTTGAAGCTAGTTAATGGGGATTATACCGTGTGCAACCCAAAAAATGATCGTTATGACGCATGACGTTATACCGTTATACCCCGAGAAATCCAATGTTTTGAATGCTGTTTTGTCTCTGGTGTGTTGTGGTAGATCCATGTTTCGTCCACGGTTACGAAACGGCAAAAACGCGTCCATATTGCGGTTAAACAACGCCAAACACCCTTGCGAAGTTGTCATACGATTGCGTTTGTGGTCGATTGTGGCAAACGTGGCACCCATCTTGAAACCACTGAGCCATTATATATACTTATGGCTTCCACAATCTCTCGCACTTTCAATCTACGATCGGCTCTCGTGATTTTTTTTTTATTGTTTCGGCAAAATATTGGATCATCCAATATTTTGCGATGGCTTTTATACTTCCAGCAAGCAAGCGATGCATTTACAGCAATAGAATAGGGATATTCTATTTCTAACGGCACTATAGGTAGAACTGCGTTGTACGTTGACATCACACTATAACTTGCATTAAAAGCACGTCTTTTCAGTTCAATAAAAAGACAATGAATTTTACCAGGTCAGCATAGAAAACATTTTATGTCATACGCTGTATATTATTACTAATTTCGAAAGTTTGACAAATTTTCGTGCTCAACTTGTTGGTATTTATTTATAAAATTTCGGTAGAAATATCATCTACATACGAGGATGAGTCAATATGTCCGTGATTTTTTTAATTTTCCCCCTCTTAACTGAACTACTCTTGTCAACATACATCTGTCAGTTGACTTCTGTTAAAATTTGAACAAGCTGCGTAGTTTTGATATATGAATAGGCGGGTGGGTGGCAGACTACCGCATGATTTGAGGAGAAAATGGAACAAAGTGAATTCCGTGTGCTCATTATGCATTACTTTTTGCGGAAAAAAAATTATCACTCAAACCAAGACTAACCTTGATAAGTATTATGGGGACTCTGCACCATCAATGTCAGTGGTAGCAAAGTAGTTTACTGAATTTTGTTGTGGCTGTAGAAGCACACGAAGATGCCGAACGTTCTGGACGTCCAGTTGAGGTCTCTACAGCCGAAACAATTAAAGTTGATTAGATAAGTCTACACAGCATTTGATCTCGGCAGACGATAATAGTTCTAATTAATTTTTACAATACGGCGGATCATAACTTGAAGTAAAGGCTACCCCGCTTTCTAAAATTTAGGATTGTTAGCCTTCTTAAGTAATCCTATAAGAAGAGTGTGAAATTGTAGAAATTTTATAAAGTAAAACATGATATGATATAAGAGAGATTACACATCCTAATATTATTCATAGTTTGGCTTTAAATGATTTGCACCAACGAACACTCATTTTGGAAAATATTTATGGAATAATTTGTGTGTTGAACATTTCATTACTTGGTTAGTGACTATTGTTTCGCTCGTCAAATTCTAAATTTTCGTGACAAATGTTTACATATATTAGACTCTTACAACTGTTAATCATTTTTTGTATAACAATGACGTTTACCAGGTCTTCATAACTCCTGTTTTAATTCTGAAAATAATGTTTAGAATTCCTATTGACTCTACCAAATGTTTAATTGAGTTTGATTAGAACAAGATAGAATGGTTTCCTAAACATCAACTTATACAATATCGTCAAATCTAAAATGCACTAAACTCCTAAACAGTTTTCTTGAGCTCTTTTATTGAAAACCATTAAGAAACTTCTTTACATTTTAAATTTATTAGTCCTGGTGTATGAGTATAAACATCATTCCTTCAGCTTACTCAAGTGTTGCTACTTTCTTAGTACTTTATTGGAACACAAATATAAGTTAGTGTCATTAAAGCAATCATATTACCTATATTTAATTTGGCAGTGAAAAGCTAGGCATCTTGAGACGAGAAATAAGAACCTACTGGTATTTATTTTGAGCTTACTTCAGATATTAATTTCCAACGACGTAATCTGTCTAAGTTTTTAGATTTTCAATTTCTGACACTAAAACTAACAAAAGAAGCCCTATAGTGACTTTCTATGGTGTATTGTTTATAGGACTACCAGTGCTGTTTTTGCTTTGATTTCAACACTATTTATAAAGGAAAACTAAACGCCAACTTGAGGAATATTTTCAGTTTAATTATAGTTATTGTGAATTGTTTTTTTTTGCGACGTTTCGGTCATCACTGACCTCGAGCTATAATTAAAAAAGCGGGCTGTAATACATTGTGATTTTTTTGGAATAATGTAATGGAACATGAAAAAACAACTTGCATACATACCAATCAACAGGAACAATATTTAAACACGTCAATATAAAAATTCATTGACAACATCTCATTAATTTTCTAAAACAGAAATCGTAGAACCTATATAGGTATCTCTAAACCAACTGCTGCGGAGACAACGCAAATATGAGCACAAAGTATGTGTAAATACATATATGTGTAAAGAACACCTATACAAAAACAGTAGAGATGCAAACAATTTTTTAAGAATGGATTAAAATATGACGTAGAATATTATACAAGTAGACACTAAATATTGTAAACTATTTTAAACAAATGCGAAAATCCTAAACAACTTAGCAGTCAAAAAAAAATTATTGTTGTCGGAGTAAAACATCATACACACAACTAATATTACTGATATCCGTTTTCAAATTACAAGTATTACTACTTTTTATATGAAGAATGTCTGAAATTAGTCGCTTGGTGAGGTTCTGTTAGACATCAAGTATTTCCGGAATGGCAAATTTAAACTTGTGCCCAGTGGCGGAACAATGTTGAGATAAACCTGTCTTGTTTTTATTGAGAGCGACATCATACTGATGTTGTTTTAATCGTTTACCGAGGTCCGAGGTTTTGGGACGTTTGACCTACATAGCATGTATGTACTGCAATTATTACACCTGATTCTGTAGACGACATTAGTCATCCTTTCAATCTCAGTTCTGTCCTTAAGATTGCTGAAGATGTGTAGGTTTTTTAAGGTATTGATATTGTAAGTGCTAATTTTGCTATTATTATCTTTTAAAACGGCAATAAGTGTTTTAGTCAAAGGGTTAATATTGATCAATTTATTAAATTTAGTTAACTCATCAGTTCTAGCCTCATCTAAATTTGTAACATTATTGTTGTTGTTACAAAGAAGTCTATTATTTATTAATTTTATGGCATAGTTTGTACGTTTTAATCGATTTCTTCTTATGGAATTTAGTGTGTGATATGTTTAAAATTTTATCTTTTAAGTTTTTGATAATATTAAGTTTTTGGTGTAAAGGATGGTAATATTCCATAAGCTTCTCTCTCAAGAGTAAAGATCAGTAAGTATGTCATTGAAAGTATTGAATTTATCAAGAATTAGCTGCACTTTATTTTTGGGTAGAACCAAGAAGGAATCGTCAACATAAGTAGCAACAAAAATTAACTGAAAATCCATTTAATTGAGAATATTATTAAAAAAGTGTCTATGACTAAATCTGTTAAAATGGGACTAATGGCCCATAGGTGTCCCGAAAAATTGTTTATAGTAAAAACCATTATATATGAAGTATTGTGACTCAAAAATAATATTCAAACCGTCAAGAACTTTTTGTTGAGGGATTGAAGTGTAGTTTTCAATTTGATTCTATCTATTACAAATTTCTTTAAAAACCAAATCTTTAGGTATATTGGTAAATAATAATTGGACATCTAGTGACACAGTTGTGTGTTCGTCAGAAAAAGATAAATCTTTCAATTTAGACACAAATTCACTGGCATTTTAAACTGAATACTTAAAGGTAGATCATAAAGATGTGAGAATGATGTTAAAGAATTTGGATAACTTGTATGTGGGTGAATTAATTGTACTAACGACGGGTCTTAAGGGTCTATTGGTTTTATGAATTTTGGGGAGACCATAGATTTTAGGTATCGTCGGAAATCACCTCTGGAATATAGTCATTATCATACAGACATTGTATATAGTTATTGGTTTTTCTTTGATAAACTGAAGTAAGATCTCGATTTAGCTGAATGTATGTGTAGTATTGTCTGATAGAAGTTCTTGCATTTTTTCCAAATATTCTTGTTTATGTAAAACTACAGTTTTATTTCCTTTATCGGCTTTGGTAATAAATAATTCTTTATGATCATTTAGGAATTTTTTAGTGGTAGTAACTTCTTGTTTTAAGAGTGAATAATTGTTGTATCTACGTTTGGCAACAAAATTATTAATGATATTGTTACATTTCAACCTAAGTTGTTCTTTATCACTCCTGTCAGTTCTTTGATTTATAATATATTCAACATCTTTCACAATCTGGACTACCGGTATCTTGAAAAGATCATTAGGGTAACTGAAATTAGGACCTTTAGCAAGAACATTTGCTATAGAATCAGGAATCTCTGAAATTGATGTATTAATGACATGATTTCGCAAAAGGAAAACAATTCACAATAAATAATTAAACGGAAAATATTGCTCAAGTTGGCGTTTAATTTTCCCACTAGATTCTTAAGAGCGTTTAGAAGATTTTTTAACTATTTCTAATAGTTTTTCTAATTCTCCAAATCTATTTGAATCTAACAACAACAATGTCTTATTTGTGCTATCGCTGCTAAGCAAGTAGAAGTGGAATCATGCTCCCTAGCATTTGTCGTTTCAGTTTCAAGCAAAGAAATTACGGTGGAAAATAATAAATATTTTAGAATCATACCGTTTTCTAAATACTATTTATCAAAAGATTCACTAAATAATTTACAAAAATACGTAGAATATTAATAGTAGCAGTAACATGATGGTTGCATAGAAGCCTCACTACAGGTTAAAAAATAAAATTTTGCTCACTTTATCATGAGCAGTTAGTTGCTATAGCTATCCAAGACTACAACAATTTTCCCCGTTCTACTGAACATGTAAACGAGTTATGGCTATCTACATATACCGTGGTTCATTCTGAAGTCTATTTCTTTTCGGGCATACCATAAATGTAAACAAAATGACAAACAGTGCCTGTGCTACTTTTAATTGAATGTGGTAACACTGTAATTTCAATACTAAAACATATTGACACACACAGCCAATAACAGCTAAAACTTTATTAAAAACCACATCAAAGCAAGGTAACCTAAATAACAAAAATTCAATATCTTTTTTCTATGTAAGAATATTGTAAAACGTATGAAGAAGATTATACTCGTAGCTCGCAAATTTCATTCGCAAATGTAAAGATTAATAAAGATTAATTCATATTTATCCTACAAGTGTAAATATCTAGCTGTAGAATAGGTCCTTATATTGTGTAACGCGTAAATACATATTAATTTCCGTATATTCTCATCAAATCATGTTTTAGATAAGTGTCGTCTCTTGTACAACGCGCTTTCCCTATTCAAACTTGTATATTTGCAATACAAATTAAACCGTACGTTATACGTTGGAAATAAAATCCGCCGTCCGATAATAAACGATATGCATAAACATTTACCATAAGCATCAGATCAGAACCTTTCCAGCGTAGGATAATTATCTTAAAATTTAACACACACGTACATTCACATCTACATATATTTGTTAACTGATGCGATTCTGAAGTCTGCCACGCCGTTTAAATTTTGTTTCTATTTACACTTCATTATTTTTATACGAACCATGCATATTCATGAGAAGCCGAAAATTGCGAAGCAGTGGCTCGACGGGCATCAATTTTAATTGCTGTTCTGTACATGTATGCACACTTAAAGAGCGGTTTAGAATTATACAGTAATTAATTTTTAAACGTATTGTTGCGATAAGTTCTTTCTCGTTTTCTTTTCTACTCAGTTTTTTAACATGTTTTAAGCAGGTGTATGTTTTGGATGGTTACATTTGTGTTTTTGTATTAATATTAGATATCAACGATTACGTTTTGATTTGAATTATATGGTACGACGTATCTAACGGTGTAACCTCCAACGCTGAAGAATAAAATCCAGAAAGCAATAAGAATGAAGAAGAAATGTCAAAGAAGTAAAAAACTATTTCATTTTTCTAACGATAACCTTTTAATTTAAATCCACAGAAGCATTATCATACTTTTTAAAAGTATAAAAAATCAAGATGGTGTTCTAAGAAAATGGTAGTTGTTTTAGTGAAAACATCTAAAATTAGTTCATCTCACGTTTAAAAAATCAATATAAGTACGCCTGGTAAGCGTGGAAAAGGGTTGCAGAAAATGCTGTTTGAACTAATTGATTCGTAAACACAACTTTAGATACCGGATAACCCTTTCAGGCTATCAATTTACTTTGACTTAATGGACAGTTATGAATTAATTAGTATACTCTATGCAAAGAAAATTGTATTTGAAGGCACGTTTGGAAAGCAAATATACAACAACAACACAACACAGGCGAAATGAGATTTGTATTTAATTAATCACTACAAACACGGTAGAGCTTGTTTTAAAATTCACACTTCGATAAACTTATACAAATAAAAATTTAAGCAGCCATTCCTGGTATTAGACGAAGTATACCATGCATTCCAGATTCTTATATCGAAAATAATCATTCTGTGGTGTAGTCTTCGGTGTATCAGGGAATATTGAGTCTATTTCAGCGGAGTAGCAGCAAGATATGTAAAGACATGTATGTTTTTTTCTTTTAAGGATGTGCACTAGAACACGTACTTATATCCTCAGAGCCGATTATAGATCTAGATATACTGACCAAGCGTACGATGTAAAGTACGCAAAGAGACGTTTTGATTCAAGAAGAGTATTGATCTAAAAGATAAATGTGGGTTTACTTTTATGTAGCAACATAGCGTATTCTGATCAAGGTAACCGGCGTTTTTATTGTGAAATTAGGGGTAATTCATTTCAAATAGTTATGGCTCAAGCGTGTGCCAAATATTAGCAATAAGTTAGCTGGAAATTAATGTTGTTTTAGGTGAAATATTTTCTCTACAAAACTAGGTGCGCTTGTATAAATTTATACTACCAACGTTTCTTATACCTCACAAAATCCTTGTAGAAAAATGTCACAGCCATAAAAATCGACTTGAAAATAAGAAATCCGTGTAAATGTCTAAGTACTTTTTTAGATAAGGTATGGCGTTTATTGCCCCGCAAGAGAGACTCAAGGTATGATTAGTGGGTTGCACACCGACTTTTCACAACTTTTTGAAGCATGTTGCAGAAAATAAATACAATCAAGTAAAAACACAATAGATGTCCAAAATAGTTAAGGTTACCATGGATAACCAAACGTCCTCTTATAGACAACTTTCCAATTTGATTTTGGTTTGATATATTTTGCACGTCCTTTACATGTTTTCATAAGGACAAGGCTGTACTCAAAGTATGTAATATTTAATTTAGTGAAATAAGCCATATTTGCATAGAGTAAAGTCAGCTTTGATTACTGGATTAAACACGACACATATGCCGACAGTTTGTGGTGCTACAACAACGCTAACCCTTCTGCTCTCCAATGATGTATAAAGCGAAATACATCCAATTTATTTTTTGAATTTGTATTTCAGCACTCACTTACTTCTAATAATTACCTAAAAGTAACTATTAGTAGGATTGCAATGATAAAGAATTAATTTCAAGTAATTACAAGAGTTACATACACAGACATAAAATAAATGCAGTGGAGAGGTCTATGCAAGCCTATGCAAGTTTTGTTTCTGTAAATATAAATGGAAAAACATGCGTCAAAGTTATTTTCTAAATAACTTACATATAAACAAGTTTTCTTCCAACTGATAATTTTTAAAAATTCTGAATCTCTACTTATGCGTTCTAAAGTTTGTTTAGACGACCTCTTCTTCTTATTCTACCATCAATAGTTCTTACCATTAACTATTGTTGTATCCATTCTTTCAATATGTCTTGCCGACGAAACTCTTTGCATTCGAAAAACTGCAATACTTGCCTTTTGCAAAGCTCGAACATTACTGCGTTTACCGTATTTGCGGTCCCCTTTTCACAGAAAAATAACACTATTGAAGTTACTACTTATTACGATATATAATTGGATTTGCGACTTCCTCAAAATATTCCTATTCTCCAATCTAGTCTTTACGAATTTATCTACCTTTTAGAAGCAACAATCTTACTCGTTTTTAAACAACGCTCTAAATATCGTAATTTAATAGCAACTAATTGCATCACTACCTTCATTTGATAAAATACTTCTATAGTAGTCTGCAGACGCTTTTATTAAAATATTTCCACAGCCGCGTCTTGTTAAATCGAGTTAACTGAACACGTAAATGTTATCCTTAACAGTATTTGATTTGTTCTCAAATAATAACTAATTGCATGTAGTTTTCAAAATATCATGTATAGGTACGTCTGCGAGTAATGATACTTGTAATTAAAAAGTACTTTTTAAATTGAAAACGTATGTATGCATATATTTTTGTCGGGTTACTAAAGCAAATAATGCGCTTAGCATTCAAACGCCGAAAAAGCTAAAAGGAAAGTAAATGACAAAAATACAGCCAACGCAGGAAAGCTGCACCCCTATCCTAGCGCACTTGACTTTTACCCAAAGTATTTTAAAACTTTATAACAATGCAAACTAATATTTCAGTGAAATTTTTAGGAAAGTTTCCCTGGCTACATTCCAAGCCAACAGAACGGGGGTATTTTTCTTTAGTGGCGACACCACGCGTTGGCTCGTCTAAACTCCGTCGAATGTTTTCGAAATCCCACATCAGATGGACAAGTAATAAACACCTAAACTGTATACTTGTGTTTTAAACACTTTGACTGGAAGATGTATGTATGTCTGCTGACGTTTGAAATATTTGCCTTTGTGGTTCCTGTTTCTACGAATACTTTAACTCTCCACGAGCATATTTATAACGGATTATTCCGAGCAGAATTGTTTAGCTTGGTGCAAATACCGACCTAGGATATATCTGTCCGCTGCTACGTTTAGTAGAATACATAATTTTGTTGTTTACATACATTACAGTTTTATGATAATAGACATACATATCCGTACGAAAGTGTTCTCAACCATTTTCAATCATAGGCAGTGTTTAAAGTATATTTTTCGTGTGCTGTTGGCATCATTATGATGAGGAACAGAATAAATATAAACTAGAACGTGTTTGTCTGGTATGTGTAAGTCGAATAGTTTGATAGGTAATAGAGATAGCTGAATCTTCTGTAGTTGAAGTATTTAGTTTTCTGAAAGTCCATAACCCTAAAACAAATATGAATATAAAAGATATACTTGGGAAGCAGCATTAATTCAATGCAAGCCTATATTTGTATCAGTTATTTAAATGTGCATATGTATATCATTCCGTCGGTTAGGTACCAAGAAATGTATTAAAATGCCCACACCAGAAACGATTCTATACTATAAATAATGGCCAAACAGCTATATCGAACTAGACAAAGAAAAATTCCGTTAATTAGTAGATTTTAAAATGGTATAACAATAATCAGAAAAGATACAAATACATAACCAAGAATAAACACTTGTAGAGTTAAAATCGAAAAATAAAATTGAAATGATTTGGAATAGCTAAAAATGTTAACTAAAGAAAAAACAGCATAAATTCCTAAAATAGAATTGAGAAAGAGTAACATCCTAGCAAGCAGAGGGTACCTTTTATGTGCATGTAATCTTAATAATAAGTTTTGTCGCCCAACAGGCCAATAACAGGACAAGCAAAAAGATGTGCACAAGATATAAACATAATATGAATCTAAATTAATATCTAAGTAAATAAAAATCAATACTTATAGAGAATAAGAAAAAATAAGTGTAATTAACTTAAATGCAAAATAACAAAAATATGTTATTAACGACTTAAATCAACAACGTAATAATAAATAAAAAGATTATATTATATAACGTAAAAGATCGTGGTTAGGAAGACTTAGTAGATAAAAATAGCTCATCATGGTTGGTTCTTGCGAATGGAACCATGAACGTGGTGCATACCTCGCATTCAACCTCATTAACCATCATTAAGAATTTCTTCAACGACAGCATACCGTGATTCGAGAAAAATTCGAACTATGAGGTGGGCGTTTCTGGATAGGTTCCATCTGACTTATAAGTAAGGAATTTCAAAAATCTTCCGTGAATACGATCAAGAGATAGGAAATCTGATGCATATAAGGGATACCAACCATATTCTAATTTGCTCAACACTTAGCCAAACTAAAGAGCCTTGAGTACTGTATTGCTCGTAAAGTATTTAGGAATTCGCATTATAAATCCAAGAGATTTGTAAGCATTAGAAAATATGTATGATATGTGCAATTTGATAAGAAGGCTAGAATCGAATATAGCGCCAAGACTTGCAGTGCAACGTGAATATGTAACTAGACAACATTTCTCAATATTCAACTTTAACATGTTTTTATCACACCATTGATGAGGGACGTTTAAATTTCTTTGTAGCCTCTATTCATCGGTGGCGCAGGTAATCTCAGAAAAGATTTTAATATCGTCAGCCTAACCAAGGATTGGACAATCTATTCTAACCAGTAAGCCATTCTTAGTAGAGGTCCATGATTAAATCCTTGAGGCACGCCGTTTTTTGAACAAAGTCGTCGGAAATGTAACCATTATAACTACATAAGACCGTTTTTGATTCAGTAAGATTGTATAAGTGTTAAGGACGAAGTAACAAAACCAAACGAGGATAATTTCTCAAGAAGAATTTCATAATTGATTGAATCAAATGCCTTTGATAAGTCTGTATATAAGAGATCAACTGTTCCTCTCATGTCGAGAACTTCACCAACAAACTGAGTTTTGTTGCCAAATTGGTAACTGTGGAGCGTCCAAGAACCAAACTAGACTTCTCAGATGAAATAATAGAGCAAATGCTATTATAAATGGATGAATACAAACGGTTTTCGTAAATTTGGCAAAGTTGGAAATAACACATATGAGATAAGCATGTGCGATCTATATTTTTATGTACCTACAGGAACAATTTTAGTTGTTTTCCAGCGGTTCGGAAAAGCACTAGAGATTATGGCTAAGTTAAGGATTATCTGAAATGGAAAAGCCAACACATACCTACAGTCTCGAATTAAAAGGCTAGGTAGCTTATCATCTCCAGCTGTATATTGTGCAACGCGGCCATGATTTTATTCAACACTGCTTTAGTTATTAATGAGACGAAACCTAACAAAGAATTATTATCAGAATCAAAATTTGGATGAGTGAAACTCGCTGGAGTATATACAGAAGCAAAGGTATTTGAAAAGGCTTCAACGATTGCAGAAGGGTCAGTAAAATTATTTCCATCTTCATCGTGAAGTTTCGAGTTGTGCGCTCCTTGGCACGATGAAAGTTCCATAGATTAGAAGATGATATTGAAATATGGTTTTCAATTTTGTTTGAGTAAGACACAGTCTCTTTTATTTGACCTTTAATTGAAAAAAAAACGTTTAAAGTCGTTATAGTATTTTATATCCTCAGTTTCAATCCGTTTCTTGTGGTAAAAACTTTTTTAGGTTAAGTTTAATTGTAGACGAAATGATATATAATATATAATATTATATAACAACTATAACCGACTTCATGTGAAGAATTAATCATAAAAGATCAAGTAAAATATAATGATTAGATTTTGCAAATTTTATGACAACTCAAACTTAATAACGCGTGACGTATAATTACAATAAGAGCAAATGATGTTTATAAATCTCATCAATGAATATCTTAAATTGCAATGTACAGTCAGAATATAATTACAGTATTTCCATCTACATATTCCTACTCTGACTTCATTATGAGCAAAGTAACAATTCATAATATGATTACAATAGTTTAATTATGATTACAAATTAAGAATATTAGCGTGCTGTTAAGTCATTTAATAAACAAATTAATAGCGTGAACGTTAATGATGTTATAAGTGGTACAGCTGGCAGCAATGTGCACACAACGAGTGCGTGATTTATATAATTGCATTAATTATTGATACAGTAATTAAGCGAATTTATCGTAATAAACCAATCGAGATAGTCTCATGCAAATAGCTCCTGGATCATTATTCACGTCAATTTTATATATAGAAGAATTACTGGACAAATAGCGTTACATGAAATAATGAGTTTGACATTTGAGCGTGTGTATGCCTTCTAGCTTCGTAAACACTAAAGGTGCTATGAAATTACTGTCTCAGGATTTGGTGTTACAACAAACCATTCTATCCTGTTTTACTACAGTTTTCGAGCATTTATAAAAAGTATACAGATTGGATTTTTATCCATGCTGATCATCACTAATCAGTGTCACCGTTTTTTCTAAAAAAAAATATAGGTTTGACAGTACAAAAGGGAAACTGTCACAGCAGAATTTTATTTTATTAAACTTACTCAGTTTCTGGTATTTCCTTTAAGTACACACGGTGTCACCAAAGGGGTAATATGTGTATGACCTAACAAGGTCAAGTATATTAGAATACTTTAAAGGAAGTTTGTGGATTATGGATTACTTACTTATTCAATAAATCAAGAGCTAGCCACTCTTTAGCGGATATTTTGGTGGGCGGATGAAAATATCATCACAATATGAATTGCATTGATGGGATTTCTTATATTGTGTTTCTTGAAACAGTATTTTCTGATGGTGCTGCCACTACAATCTTGGTCAATACGACACTTCTGTTCAACTTGGACAAAGCATCTAGAATCCCTAACACTGATTCCATGATTTTGATCCAATGCTTTCTGATAATGCTGCTATCACAATTTTGTTAAAATATCAGTCCTGTTAAACTTAGATAAAGCATATGTTCAATAAGTGTATTGAAGTTTGCAATGATATTTGGAAGGCATCTTGCGCAGTTCCAATTTTCAGCAATGGAAAGAAAGCAATTTTCAATTGTTCTTGTTTTAACAACATGGAGAAGAATTTATTTGCTAGTATGTATGCTCAACTGGTCAACTAGTAGCACCTGAGCAACTGAGCTGCTAGTATGTGACTTGTATGCACACATGAAGTCTTTCACTGTGTAATCCCTACAGTGTCTTTGGGGAACTTATAAACGCAAATCTATTATCCAATGAGGTACAGTGTATAAGTTCTAAGGCCCTCGGTTCTCACGTTATTGAACGTTAGTTGAAACTTAACATTTTGATTGATTTGCCTTTAGGCAAAAGAAAATTATGCAATGGAACTCGCCTTGATGTGAGCCATTTTCTGCGAGCCCAATTATGAATTGCACTATGAATGATTATTTTCAGCTTAGGATTGTTACAATCACACTCTTTCGTCAGTCGATCCCTCATAATTTCGCAGTCGTATATGTTAAGTTGTGGTTTTTCCGTCACAAGGAATCCGTCTCTTCAGGCAGAAACGGGCCACAGGAGTAATATTTGAAATTTAAATTTTGTAGATTTTATTTAGCGTTTTGTCATGGAAAAAATAACTAAACGGACCAGTTTATAAAATAGAAATAGAACGTCCGTATTTTTAATAACGTGTCTGGCTTTGAAAATACAACGGGTAATTTCATTTGTATAACTAAATATGACTTAATAATCGTACCAGTAGTCATATCTTTAATATCATTAAAAAGCTACATTATCGATGTAGTACTACTTCTACGTTCATAAAATGATTAGCTTTATTTCCTGTACTCCGCTCTTAAAACACTATCCAATATAAAACTCAATTTACGTATCATCCGCTCGTTTTATTGAAGAGAGTTAATATACAACGCAATTTCGGTTTCCATAAATACTAGTAGTTCTTCTACAAGATAATAAGAAGCGTTTATGACACTGCTAGATTTTTTCCATTTGTCTAGCTTATACTTTTGCTGATAAGTTTGGCATAATTAAATATTCGAGGATATAATTGTAATATACGGTAGAAATTAATGAATGACGAATAATATATGTATGTACATACGTGTACAACAGTACTATATCAATAAACTTAATCAATTAGCAATTAAGAATTGAAATTACTTTTGTAGGCGTATTGTAAAAAATTTTGGTGGCATCGCCGGGTTGTTCCCATAGAAAAACTGATTACTTTATTGCCTTCATGGAAGCGTAACCGCCTACGTACAGTTAAAGTATGTCGCGCGAATGGAAAATACTGTGACTAAATTGAAGCATGTTTCAAATGACATAAAAAGGAAGGAAATTAAAACGCAGGTTAGCTAAGGCTATCGCGAGAACTTTTATGAACTTAATCAAATTTTAAGATAGAAGTTTTGGCTTCAGAGGGATGTTTAATGAATCTACGTTTAGCCTCGACAGTAACTTTCATTCAACAAATTTAAAATAGTTGTGAGCTAGCGGTGCTACTCTCATATGTATAGTTAAATACATATATTGTAATAACATATTCTGAAATAAACGCAGAGTTACAATTTCATTCTTAGAATTAATACTTTAGTTTAAATGAGTAAACACGAAAACTTCTAGTCTAGATGTATTAAATAACGACAATTTAACCAGCATTTTTTCTTCTATTATCAATGAATTCAACGACTACAAGTCAAAGTTGTTACCTAATGAAGACATCGTTAAGAAGTATGTGATAATATAATTATATTCTGAGTATGTAAGTGTAGTTACAAACTCTAATTTGTCAGAGTTTCTTACAAGTTCACTAAAACAAATTTAGACGTAAAAAATGTATTAGTGAGAATAGTGTTTGCGACCTGTTGATATTAATAATTATTTTTGGTGTTCTAGATTTCTACCAAAATTTGATAAAACTTGAAAAGGGATGCGGGTATCTATCTATGTTAGAAAATCTAACACTACGGTACATTGAGCGTCTAGATGTTGTTATTATTTATTATTTAAACATAAGATCTATTTTAGTTTTTATTCGTCAAATATGTATGTACAGTAACAGTAGTATGTGCAAACTATTTCAACTGGTGTTTCCAGTAGTTTGAACAGGAATTGGGCAGGATGCACTTTCAGGCAAATGGAAGAACTCCTAAGAGGATCTATTGGCGTATTTTTTGGTCGATAATATTACATTATTCGTGGGTAATTTGTCAAACATAGATTAAATTGTGTGAGCAGACAACACCTTTATACGTATAGATGTTTGAGTTGCAAAGGCTTCAACGATATTTAGGATACTTAATGTGTATACTTATGCACGTCTACTGAGGAAAAAATTACAAATCAATTTCAGAAAGTAACTACCTGAAAAGTTATTACAGTAAAACCTGTGTTAACGGCCACCTGTACAAAACGGCCACCTGTGATAACGGCCAGATTAAAAATTGCAATAATCTACAATACGAGTATTTCCATATATACAAACCTTGCAATCACGGCCACTTTTACAAAGCGGCCACGGCCAGACGATCCCAATATTTTATGGCATAAAAGCAATAAAATTTACCTCTCAATAACGGTCGTCGTCCGTATCGAAAATTTTAAAACTTACGCATTTGTTGTTCAGTCTAAAGAAGGTGACAGAATTTACTTGTAAGGGTTTATTGTTAGTTATAATGAAACACGATAGAATTATTTTACAACAGCAACCGATTGTAACAGTTTCCGAAAACGCTTGTTCTTTCGATCAGTTTAAGTTTATCGTTGTGTTCGTGAAACGTTTGAATATGTCGGTAAAAAGAAAAGGTTCGTCACTGAAAGACAAAATTGATATTATCGAGGAGAGTGAAAAGTATAATTAAAGTTCACGGAAGCCGAAAAATTTGGAGCTGGAAAACTCAAATTAACGATATCCTAAAAAAAGTGATATTAAAAGGATGTATGAAGAAGGTATTAATGTGAATCAGAGACGGAAATCCCCTAAAACGGGTGGAGTACCAGTGTATCATTTTGTGTATAAGTGGTTTTGCATGGCTAGAAATAAGAACATTCCCATATCTGGAGCATTGATTAAACAAAAGGCGATAGAGACAGCAAGAAATTTAAACATCAAAAATTTTGCTGCTTCACATGGGTGGTTGGAATGTTTCTGTCGAAGGCACAATATCACTTTTAAATCAATTTGTGGTGAGTCGATTGATGTAAATTTGGAAGATGTAGAAGCATGGAAATCTAAATTACCATTAATTTTAAAGGATTATTCCCCGAAAGATATATTCAATGGTGACGAAATAAGTCTGTATTATCGCGCCATGCCAAATAAAACTTTTGCATTAAAATACGATAAATGCAATGGTAAAAAATTAGCAAAACAACGGGTAACTATTTTATTCTGCGCAAATATGGAAGGCGACAAAGAATACCCTTTAGTTATTGGAAAAAGTAAAAATCCTGGGTGTTTTAAGGGAAATCATATGGACAAATTACCTTTAGAGTGGGTACATAACAAAAAGGCTTGGATGACATCAGATCGTATGACAAAATGGCTGTATCAGTTTGACATGAAAATGAAAAAACCAAATCGAAAGGTGCTTCTATATCTGGATAATGCAACTTCACATGTTTTGCTAGAAAACATCAAATGGATTTTTTGCCTCCAAACACTTCGTCGTACTGTCAGCCGTTAGATCAAAGCATAATTCACAATTGTAAGATGATATACCGCAGTTTTTTGATCAATAGACTATTAACGTTCGTTGAGAGTGATTGTGACTTTGAAGATTCGGAAAAGAGCATAAATCTAACAAGTGCGCTAATATGGATTGCAGCCGCATGGAAATAGGTTTCTCGGTCTACCATTACAAACTGTTTTTCCAAAGCTTGCTTCTCAAAAGTAGTTCAATCTAATCAAGATTTTTGAGAGGAGGACGAAATACCCATTGCTAAGCAATATTACTTAAGGTGGAATAATAATGTAAATACATATAATACAAATCACATTTACGTATAACAAAATACATAGAAAAAGTTTTCGTGGTAGACCAACAAACACTACAGCTACTGGGGTTCGACTATCAACAGTTTGCACCATCTGGAACCACAATCGATCCATACATGAAAATTGTTACTTGTTTTTATTGTAACATAAAAAAATGCTATTTCAGCAATTATCGACATTTTTATTAGTGGAAGATAAACAAAAATATAATTTCTTTAGGATACATACTTACATATGTACATACAGTGTTGTCAATAATTATAAGCTATTAGGTACATTGTCTTCGGATTATTCTTACTTGTTTTGAGTGAGGATCAGACCCGTCACCGGTGTATGGGGCTTGAACCCACTAAAAAATCTCACTCTGTCAGGTGTAGAATCCATACCACCGCACAGGTAGGCTCGAACGGCTGCCTCCATTGGTTGGGTCTCTCTCTACTTCTCTTTCAGCACCTTCTCGATGAACGTGGCAATCTTCTGCCAGTAGTTGTTTACTGACATCATTATTTTGCACGAATTTGTCCAGCGTTGAAGGTCCACTTCTTCTTGTAGCACTGCTCTGTAGTCGCACCACCTCTCGTCTTTCAATTATAGGAACAATACACAGAACACTATTTCGTAAAATTCCTTGCGAAGGCGTGTGAAAAAGTATAGCTTCTTCGTTGTTTGCTTTACTGTATGCGGCTTAAATTTAGAAATACACAACGAACCATTAATTTTGATCAGTCTGTTTCATATCTACTCTAACAAAATAATTTTTAAGTTGTCTATTATGCCGGAAAGGACTGTCAGTTTTTACGAAGCAGCGTATAATCAACTTAAGAGATTGTGAAATGACACAAGTTGAAATTCGCTGCATACTAAATCGTTCACAAAATTTTATGGATATGATTTTACGAAACGGTGTCCGATGAAACCAAGTTGGCAGTTTTGTGAGAAATTCACCAGCAGCTTTTTCTTCTAAATGTGTTAAAAGAATGAATGTAAATTAAGACCCTAATCTTACGAGGAAATGGATTACAGCAACCGGTCGCGACAAATACGTCAAAATGCAAACACCATTACAAAAGCGTCGCACTAAAGAAGTTTTCCAGAAAAGTATGTTCATTGCGGAGAATTATTCAGCCGCGTAATTTTTAGCGATAAAAGGACGTTTAAGATATATAGACCTGATGGATTCAATTGCTATTGGGACGATCCAAGAAAGGAGAGAACAGTATTGTCTTGCCGTGCTTTAGGAGGTGGTGGTATTATGTTATGGGTGGCATTGAATAAAAGTGCCAAAAGTTTGACAGGTTTTATGATGGTGCGAATGAATGCCCAGCAATCATCAGTCACCATATCCACAGATGATGACATCAGGTTCCAACATGATAACGTACCTTTACATATGGCAGCTTCAACAGAATCTAGACTATGGGGTTGGCTTTTGAAATGGCCAACATTAAGCCTGATTTGAATTCCAGTAAGAATCTTTCGGCAACACTATTTCGAAATGTATACGATCGCACGCTACCAGAAATTCAAATGTTTGAAAAGTTTGGAAAAACCTTGAAGATAATATGTTGAATGAACTAATTGAAGGTTATTATTAATAACGGTAAAAGTACCTCTTAGTAAATGATCAAAGAAAAAGAATCATTGCAAAATTCTGATAAGAGCAGAGTGGAACTCGATACAAACTTTAAATAAACATATTTTACAATTTTGTTGAAGATTATAAACGAAAATGCCAAATTCAGCTACTGACTAATAATGCATAAAGCAGAGAAACATTTAATTTTGTAGGCAAGACAATTATAAAATGTAACATCTTTGTATATTATATTTGTTCCTTACAAAACTAGTTTATGTTTAGGCATTTAAAAGTGTCGCTATCTCTTAGCCTTTCTAATACGAATACTTTTTGAACGCTGTTGTCCTAACAATGGTTCTTTATATAATTTAGATCAAACAACATTTAGCGCTTGGAAGGTACACATTGGAAAATAATCAAAATAATTAGATTTAAGAGTCATATCTGTCTTGTCTTTTTCGTTGTCAGACAATTTTACTCACTTACACACCTATATTAAGTCAGAACCACATAAGAAATCACCAAACTCTAGCTGTTCCTACTACAAGCTATAAATTTATTGCATTTTTAACAAAGTGGAATTTATATGGTGAACACCTATTTGGTCCTATCAAATCCAATCTCATGTTCTCATCAACAACCACCGTCCGTTATACTAAAAATAAAATTAGAACTGTAACTAGTCGTACATTATCCTGTGAGTGTAGAGTGAGGTATGCAAATTCTCACGGTTTCCAAATCATATTTTCTATTCATAACGGGCGCGATTAAAGAAACGCGCACATATAGCTAATAAATCAGTTCGTTCTCCGTTGAACTACTTGACAAGTTACTTTACGGTATTAATTACATAGCATAAATATAACACATGTAAAGCTAGGAATAAATTTACATATGTTTCGCGCGTCAAATGGGAAGTAGCGTGCGCGCGTAGAGAGAAATGTGTGGAAATTGTCTAAACTGTAAGACATAAATTATTCGCACTTTGTCTACATGTACACGCATTTTACGCTCTTTCTGTTACACGTTCGGTGTTAGTATGGTGGTGGTGGTAACAGCAACGATGTGTACGGCGAAAAGAGCCTTCATTCTTGTTTTACCCTTCCAGCTCTCGCAGACGCCAACGTTCAGTTGCGTATGTGTGCTAGTTTCCTGGCTATGCGATTTCCACCCACTTCGTTCCTCGTTTCCCAACTTAAGTGTTTCCATTTGCTGTATAATTGTTTGCCGTAATTTATTGCTTTTGTTTGTTTCTTCCAAAAAGCCCAGCGTGTATAACGTGCACGTATTCCCCAAACTTTTAACTAAACGAATGCAAAACGGGGCGCAAAACTCAAACCGTTCTCTCGACTAACATCGCGATTAGTTTCGAATAGTAGACGGTGAAATTATTTACATTAAAGATGATTTTCCTACCGAAGATACGGATTGTAACAAATGTCGGCCACTTGAATGTTTCATTATTTACCTACTTGTAAGAAATCATTGCATTTTCATTTCACATGGTGCAAAATGAAGTTGAAACGAGTGCATAGCAAATTATCAAGCTTGCTAGTTAACCATTGAAGAAATATTATAAGAATAAACTTTATTTTGAAGCATACTCCGCTGGCACCAACAGCAGACTTGGTAGAGAAACTCACATATTGTAGCGGTCTCTTCAAACATAGTCTTGTATATACATATGTATATAGCTACTGATAGCGTTGCATCCAGGTAGTAGGTGTAGGCTTGACTTGTGAAGTAGAAGATAGGACTATATTGTTTTAGGAAACAAACAACCAGTTTCTAATTTTATTATGCATTCCAAAATGAAATCAATCTGCTGCTGTTCAGAATACACGCACTACTATAAATCATATATAGAGTTTCCAAACTGCTTCCAAGAAACTAAAATATTGGAATCTATTAGCGGGGACTATATCCCGAAATCAGTTAATTTGGTGGATAAATAATGTGGTAATCTAAAGTAGCTACCGTGTTACTATTTTGTTCTCAGGCTACGAGTAGAACCTACCTCTACCGATTGCCTCCTAAGTCTTGCTTAGAAATTGTGCGTTACGATGTTTTCCAGGTCAAAGTGGAGCAGCGTAGAATATTATAAAATAAAATAAATATAATATATTTCATTATTTTATAGGATTAACTTTACTTATCTATTAGTGATATACGAGGTATGATCAAAAACTATTGTGAATGAATTTTTAGAGCCGATGTTATATCCATTTCATGTCAAATGTGCAATAGCCTGATCCGTTGTGACAGACCGTGTCGAGTTTGAACACGATCTAACTTGTTAGTCAGCATCCAAAGTCGATAGAGTGAGACCATGATACACGACAAGATGTGTTTATCGTCTTGTCACCTATCATGGATTTCGAACAACGCGGTAACATTAAATTTTGCTTTGAGTTCAAGAAACCTGCCAAAGAAGCTCATGAAATGTTAAAGTCGGTGTATGGAGATAATGTGGTGACTCTGAAGACTGTTTACAAATGGTATGAGCGATTTAAAAACGGACATGAGTCGGTTGAAGACGAGTAACGATCGGGACGCCCACCGACCTCAAAAACACACGAAAACGTGCAAAATGTGGCACAAATTGTTCGTGTAAACAGAAGAATCACTATTCGAGAGCTTGCTGAAGAACTTAACATCTCTTACGGGTCTGTGCAAAGTATTTTAAACGATAATTTGCACATGAGACGAGTGAGTGCCAAATTTGTTCCCCGACTTTTGACTGACGAACAGAAAGCAAATCGTGTTTCAGTTTGCACGGAATTAAAGGATCGTCTTCAAGCAGACTTTATAGCCAAATTGTAACTCGGGACGAAACTTGGGTCTATGGCTATGACGCTGAGATGAAAACGCAGAGCTCCCAATGAACAACCCCTAACTCCCTTCGCCCTAAAAACGAACGTCGATCAAAATCGCAAATCAAGACAAGCTCATTGTTTTTTTCGATATTGAGGGGAAAGTGCGGTCAGAGTCGGCTGCATTCTGCACCACGATAATGCGCAGTGTCACACGTCGCTTCTAGTTCGCGAGTTTTTGGCCAAGAAAAATCTTCCCGTGTCCACATCCGCCTTACTTACCAGATTTGGCACCATGCGATTTCTGGTTCTTCCCAAATATTAAAACTGTGCTAAAAGGAAAACGTTTCGATACCATTCCCGACATTGGGATAGCCACGAAAGAGCAGCTGAAAGCCCTTCCGAAAGAAGCGTTCAAGAAATGTTTCCAGTTAAACGTTGTGACAAGTGCATTTTTAGCCAAGGAGACTACTTTGAAGGAGATTAATTCCATTTTCATGTAAACCTATTATTTTACTATAATAAAATTATTCACCGTAGTTTTTGATCATACCTCGTATGTATAGGTGGATGTACGAGGATGTATCAGAAAATAACGAGACTGGTGCTATAACTTAAAATACAGAAGAGTATCTATAATGTATAGTAGTATAATGGTTTGGACGCGTTTTGTGAGCACCTCTTGGTATTATATTAAACGTAAACGTTGTAGAGTAACTTGGGAAGCAAATAGTCTTCCGTTTGGAAAACGGCCAATCAAGCGAAATTTTGTGTTTCAACAGGATACCTTAATAAGTATTTAGAAGAAATTCAAAAAGGGTTATTATCCTGATCCCACTTCTTCAAAGCTGTAGGTACCCTGGAGCACATAAAACTTCTGTGACGAGGAATTAGACCGATGTGCGAAAAACTAGATCACTATGTTCATAAGAGCTCTGGTAACACCTACAAAATTCTTTGGCGAGAATTATGCTGTGCTGTAAAAAAAAGGTAAAGGTGGACATATGTACATATACACGAATCTAAAATATTGGTTTTGTAGAATATTGCATACATACACAATATTTATGTTGTATGATTACAACATAAAATTATTAAAGGTGCCTCATAATTAGTTTTTGTGTCATTTGAAGGATGAATATACACTTATGAGCGCGTGTACGAGGGCGTATCAGAAAATAAGACTGGTGCTATAGTATAATAATGAATCATTCATTGAAAAAACTTCAACAACTATCCTTCAAAGTCCTGTCCATTCTGTTCAACGAACTAGTTACATCGCTTTATGCACTTGTCATAAACTGCCGAGAAACAATTCTGATAGTCAGTTAAGTATACTCATCATAGCATTGTTGAGCTCTTAATCCGGTTCTAATCTTATTTAAAAACTGTGGATTACGTTGCAGTTGCCTTTTCCCCTGCTGCCAAGTTGTATCGATTTGCTTCTTGTTTATCACTTTTGGAATCGATCTTGCCACGACCTTCTGGTCCCCAAAATCTTCATAAATAAATTTTTGAATGGAATCCTAAGACAAATAAACAATATCAGGAATTCGCATGCGCGGAAATGCATTTTTAATAGTTTCAAAAGTTTCAGTAGGTGTTTTACCCAACCGTAGCATATCTTTGTTCTACTACATTTTTTGGATTGGTACACAAAACATTAACAATTAAATAATCAATTTATAATAAACGCCAAAAGTTAAATTAAAGCCTACTTGAGGGAACGTACATTAAATGGAATATTATTTCAAAATATTGTCTTATATTTGAGACTTACTATTTTTAAGTAGCTCCCTGTAATTTTCTCTGATTAGCACTACTTGGCGGATAGGCGTACTTTTATAGACTGTACCTTCATCTGCTTCAAGTTTTACCGGTTATTATACTTTGGACTGGATCGTAAGCAAGAGTGCGCTACTGTAACGTTTTTCCGTGCTTCTCTTTTCCTTCGTTTCTTCTAGTCCGCTAGGTGTATATGCCAGTACGTGTATGCTTGCAAAGCTTTACATGAAAGCTCGCTTGCGCTACTGATTACTCTTCGTTTTCTTCTTGTTCACAGTCGTCGGCTTGTTTACCTTTTCAATGCGAAAACGTCGTAAATATAATTTTCGGTTTAATTAACTGCTGCTGCGTGTGCCTAATTATTTAAAATTCTAGACGACGAGACGAGTTTCTGATGAAAAAGCAATTCGTTGAAGTAAACTGCTTCTTTGGCCTAAATTTTCACTTTTTTTGTGAGGGACAAATTGCAATAATTATTTTCCTTTACTTTTTTAAGAAAAGTACTTAAGCGAGACAAGTATATAAAATTTGTAAGACTGACGTCTCCAGTTAGTATAAAATATATTTCCAACAAACTACGCTTCTGTAATTTTGGGCAGAAACACTCGCTTTCCCTACCTTATCTGTTACCTAAGAGCTTGTATTATAGTGATGTAGAAATTAAAGAAGAAAATGCTATCAATCCTTTTACAACAAGAAGTTTTACTACTAACGCCAGTAAATTATAGCTTAGCTGTATACCTAAGATTTGTGTCGTCAATTAGCGGTTATATATAAATATTCGTATACACTAATCAAGGTCTTGTGGCTAAAAAGTTTACTCAACACAATCCTTCAAAACAATTTTGCCTTTATGAAAACAAAATTAACAAAACATATTTTTAATTGCAGATATGTTTCCATTAATGAGGAAAACGAAATGCAATTGAATTAAATATCAGTTTATTCCAGAACTTAATTAAATTAAGTTTTTGTAGTAACACTTGTTCAGTAGTAGAAATTGACATTTAATTTGTATCAAGTAAATTCTCCAGGTGGAAAAGACATATGGAATTAAAAGGTGAGAAAAATCGAAGATTATAATAGGCTTGGCTACCAGTAAATGGTTTATCTTATGTTGCTGATTACAATTTATTCTAGAACCTTTACAAATTAGGTTTTCGTTACACACCTTCTTCAGGTGAAGGGAGCTACGTCCCCACCAATACACCGTTCATAGACTCATACGCGTCCCCACTTCTTAGCGAATTTTCATACCCCTTACCTCTTCCCGGCTTTATTTATCCTATTTGTCAAAACGACCGGTATGGAGCAATACAGAATATATGAAGAAATGAAGAATTAGAAAATCTGTATGAAGAACAAAAAATATCAACAGTAGCAAGAGCATAATGGATCAGATGGCTGGGACATGTAGAGAAACTGGAAAGAACTAGAATGCCTACATAGAATGATATTGAGCAGGAAGCCAGCGGGGGGAAGGTGGTTCGAAAGCCCCCAAAACAATCTCCAAAGGATGAACGATAAGGACTGAAGAACCAAGGCAATGGACAGATGGGAATAGAGAAAAATAGGGGAAGAAGCGCTAGACTTGACAAAAACGTACTAGTGACAATTTTACGAATAGGTAAGTACATATATGTTAGAACTCAAATAAAAAGGGACACCAGTCCAAGGCAGTAGAGCAATCATACTTTACTGGGTATATCAGCGAATCTAATTATGAGTTTAGAAGAAGATCAGCAAGTAGCTAATTGAAAAATGAAATACCACTGGTGGCGAACAACACTTTTACGCAAACTTGTTTTGAGTAACCATGTAATTTCACAATCTGATGCAGTGGTAGACTAGGTAGAAATAAGTGTTATGGATCTCAAAGCAGTGATTGGAAGGCGAAATTTAGCGAGTTGTCTCTCATGAAACCACTACTCCAGCATTAAGAATATATTTATTCTAATCTAAACATCAATTTTCTCATAAAACTCCGTAAATTAGTTTGCGGCGTTAACAAACACTCTTACACAGGATATCGCTAAAGCGACAAAGATTACCCCAATTATTTTATTGTATGGAATGTCCTATCTCATATTAAATTGCTCAGTTCTGCTTAGAGTGTGCATAAGATTTTGCTACCCCCAATCGATATTCGTTGATGTCTCGTTTCTGGGATTACAGCACAGGAGGTAGTCCTATCATATTTTTGGTTGATTCTTCAACTCATGTAGGATTTAAACTATTCAAATTAAGTAATCGCTTCATTTTATGTTTTGCTTTTGTAGCAAATCATGAATATTACGTAATAGTCTGCGCCAATTATAATAGTATATATTAACTATTCTAAACGGACTATACCTACTACAATCCTAAAACGCAAATATCTTACTATATTGCATTAATATATTCTGTAGCAGTTTCTATCCTTTGTAGTAATAAATTTATTGTCGAACATGATTGATAAAACTAATTTACTTGATTGAGTAAAACCAGAATGACTTTTCACATAAATTTAAGAACAACGTACTACTACTATTTATGATACATTTCTCTTACTCCTTATTCAACAGACTAAATATGATGGAAGATATGCACTCCACAAACCACATACATATGCATACGGGTACATGCCCAGTACATACACCGTACGTATACATTTAGGTAATATATATGTAGGCTAGGCAAGTAATAACTGCAGCTGAATTACATTTTCTTACTTTAAAACCGCATCTAACAGTACAATTATTTTAATAAACTATGACAGTTGTCACAGAGGCTTATATGACAGAAGCGAATGAAATAGCTTGTGTTCTATCTACCGTACCTTCGTGGAATATTTATTATTTTATGTTAATGCGTCTTGAAAGTATCTAACATCGAGCTCACATTACATCTTTTATGTAAGAGCAAATCGTTTTATCAGTGAAAATGGAAGATTTCGTTGATTATAATCAAATTACAATACCTTAGTTATAATGTACCTACTGAATACTTCTGATACATCGGTGCATCCAATACAGAGCTTTAATGCGTGATTGGAATTGTAAATAAAAATGGCATAGTTAGATAGTCCACGTCAAAATCTTAATTTAATAACTTGTGATTATAATATTAATTTATTGGCTTCTCTGCCCAAAATTATAGCTTTAAAAAGAGCTTCGTTTCACTACTGCCACTGAAACAAAACCTTTGCCATAAAACACTCTGCTTTTTTTTTTATAAAATACGCATATATTAAATACGGTACTGATACTATATTGACGACTTTTTTCAACAAACATTGCTACTTTTTTATTCTGATATGACTCATATGTGGGACAGTGGTCAACAGCAAAAATTTTTACCAATAGACCAAATGACGCATATATGAGACACGGTTTCTGACTCCAAAAGGTAAAGAAAGGAAATAGTTTATTGAAATATAAATAGTGCTGCCCAAAGTAAGAGTTTGGACACAGTCCTGCTAGTTTTCTTTTATCATGTACGCGCACATTGAACACATAAAAAAAGTTTGCTTTTGTTTTTTCATTTTTGAACAAATGCGGCATCTGATCCTTTTTTCGATTTTTTTCTGGAAAATATGGGATTTTTGGGTGTGAAACTGCATTTTGCCTTTTTTCTTCTCAGCATCCATGGGCTGAATAAGTGATTGCATTACTGAAGTTTAGATAATATACATTTTTCTTTCCTGTAGTTTCCTCACATAGCCAGTTACTATTCCATAAGCAAACGTCTACCAAATGAAAACGTCATCAGCTTTAAAAACTCCTTTTGGTTCTTCTTGTAGCTCAGTCTCAGTCAAACGTCTTTTTTTACGAATACCTGTCAGGATAATATTTATTTACACATTTATATAAAGATTTATTAGAGAACAAATAATGCTAGTTCCAGATCCTATAAGCTACCAAGTCGACAAAAGGGAACCAGACTCCAAAAACAACCTAACCTTTATGTATATCTAATGAAGTATTCTGACATCAGACCAATAGATTTTTTTTTTGATTTTGAAAGAAAAACGCACATTCTATAATTGAAAAGAAATCTCCCATAATCAATAGCTATTCCTCTAGCAATTCAAAAAGCTGACATATAGTTAAAACATAAAATCTTCACTTTTCTGCTAAACCACTTTAAACATTTCTGCAGTGGTATCAATTTCTAGTAATTTAAAATACAAAATAAATTATTATGTAATATATATGTACATACATACATCCACAATGAGTGTAGAATAATCGTTTGTATAAGTTTCTTAAGAAACTAAAATAGGGCGTTGAACCATTCTATCTGATGCATGATTCAGCATATAAGATGTTGCAGCATTTTATAACTACATACATATTAGTTTAGTAAGGATATTCTATTTGTACACAAGTGATTTGTGCATTAATGGGATAAATTTTATCTATATTTCCACATAATTAACAGCTTTTCGATTTAGGAACTAGTATCTTATGGCACCTAAATACATACATCGACATTTTACAATGTGTTGTATAACTATAAAATTGCAACTCCAGAGCCTTGCGTCTGGAAGCATATGCAATTAATGAGAAAGAATTATTTAACATAGGGCCTTCTAACATTCTGCACTTATTAAGAGGAATTGGATCAATCGGCCAGCTGTGAATACGGTGAGAATAAGGGACACAAATATATCTTTTAGGTGTCAGTGTAATATCACCTTACTGCTGCATGCATACATACATAACTGGAAAAAATGTTTAAAAATTACACACACACCTTTCCCTTCATACTAATAAGTTATATCCATACAATTTGAAGTTCATAATATATTTTTGTGAATATCCAATCCCAATGGAGCTTTCAATAATAGTAACTCTACATAAACTTATATGTATTATGAAATCTAGGCTTCACAAATAAGGAAATAAATTTGTTGAATTAATCAGTATATTTGCAGAACTCTTAAGTATTCTTTTTTACTAAAATCTCGTATAATATAGAGCAATAAAAAGACCGGAGATGGAGACTTATATAGAACTTTTTGACTGAGTGGTTATTATTATTTGGAAGTTTATTTGCAAAGTTATGAAACACCACTAGAAATTGCTGTAAGAACTATTAAGTCATTAAGAGCGCGCGCTGCTCCTTAGTCGTAACTTTATTCACCAGATATTCAATACCAAAAAAACGGATTTATAGCTGCTGTAGTTTTAGACTTATAATTTCATAGAACCTTAATAAACGTTTTCTTCTGCTATTGTATTGATTATTCAAAATAAAATCAATCTAGTAAGTAGTCATAATATAGCACTATTTCATATCCGAAATTATTTACTTATGAGAACCCAATAAATTTACGAAAACGTTACAAAACAAGTTATAGTTTCAGAGGATTAAATAGACACAATAGAATATATAAACATTGAAGATTCTTGTTTCTTGTCTGTTAATTAGATGTATTAGACATAAATACTGATCTTACAATTGCATGCTTCACTAACTCTGCAGAAAGTTAACGCGGTTATTATGCGGTTAAACTGTATAGGTTACTGCAGAATGTATGTTATACAAAATACTGTTGTTGATTGCAGACGTAATGTTTCTCATTTTATCCAGTAAAACATGTAGTAACTTAGGTTTAATAAGTAAGTGTAGCATATTTCATTCAATTATATCACAGACAGTGTATTTTATTTCTTTAATCGTTTTGTCTATAGATTTATACATACATACACAGCGTATTTATTTGAAAAGTTGACTCACCAACGTAAACACCCTACCCCGTGGAGCTACCTCCTTAAAAAATTTAAATGGAAAAGGATATCGAGTAGTACTTCATTTTAATAGTACATATTTTGAAAAACTAAATTTGGGCGCTTAGTTTTTTGAAATTGATCGATTCGTTTACGAACTTTTTAAGAAAATCTTTTAGTATAGTTTTCATAAACGTCTCTTTGAATTCCACGACATGTTGCAGTAATTCTGTGACGAAGTTCTTCCAAATTTTCAGGTTGAGGGGATAGTACAACAGACTTTAAGGAACCCCATAGAAAAAAGTCTGGTGATGTCAAATCCGGCGATCTCGCTTGCTATTCTACAAGTCCTCTTCGTCCGATCCATTTATTCATGCATTGTCTAGCCACTACCAAACTGGAAGAATATAGTGATGAAGAATTCCATCGTGTTAAAAATGTAATTCATCCTCATCAAGTGGAAGATTGCTATCTCCATCCAGTTGATTTTCAAGAGAGTCAGAGTAATCAATGGATGAATAGTGCTTTCTAGCGTAGCCAGATATGCTTCTCCATTTAGACTTTCATGAAAAAACAATAGCCCAATTATTTGGTCCCTCAAAATGCCTGCCCATACATTAAGTTTTTTAGGGTACTGGGTATGTCCTACTACAAGCAGATGAGGGTTTGCGTTACTCCAATATCTGCAGTCATATTTATTTACAAAACCATGTAAATAAATCTTACATTCATGACTGAAATAGATACTTCTACAAATGAATTATTATTACTAATCTGTTCACAAAACTCTATCCTGTCAAAATTGTCTTCACTTACTTCTTGACATATTATCATTTTATAAGGATGAAATTTCTAAAGTTTTGTACCTTTATGAACGGTGCCCAAAGAAATTAAATGAAATAGGAGGACTTATACCAAAATGATCCAACACTTCCACTTGACCAATTTCATTTAAAACTTTCGGCTGCTTATGTTTTATATTCCCAACAGACCCAGTTTGAGTAAATTTACGAATAATATTTAAAACATGCCTATGAGATGCGATCTTGCCCGGATGCCTTTCGTTAAATGTTGTGGCAGTTCGTCGAGTGCATTGGTTTTCAGTTCTATAAATTAATACTATTTCAAACTTTTCTCGCAAAATATAAACCATTTTTGTTACTTTATTTATATAAATAAGTTTTGATTGATAACACTAAAAACTAATTTGAACAATATAACTTCTAAAGGGCCTAAGTGCCATAATCCCACATCCTACTAGGTTTGCATGAACGAGGATCTAAATACGTATACCTAAATACCAAACCAAATGATATGCGAAAGGGCCTATTTGTGCCTAAGAATATCTGAGTCTTTTGTAACCGATTTCAAGATGGCGATGACAATGAATTTGTTCGTTTTTCGCAAAAGTACAAAATCGACACTTAGACCTTTTAGGAGTTATACTCTTTATTTATACTTAATCAATAGACCATGTATTTCGGAACGAAGAGCACCGAAAAAAAGAACTCATATATCCCCTTTTATACTGTAGCCTGCTTTTCGTTTATAGTATCACTTTTTATGTTCCCTGTAAAAAATGTAATGAACGAATGCAAAATCGGCATCAAAGCATACCGACAACATGCATTTTTATAATTTCTTTTTGAATTTTTCTGAAAAAGAATAACTGTTAAAGACAAAGTAAAACATCCTAAAAAGTTAAAGCACGTTTTTAATATTGGTTTTTGTTCTGACGCTCCTAAAATTAGAACAAAGCAAACCAAAAGATTTTCTTTAAAGTTTCGAAAACGAAAAATCTAAACGATTATTCAAAAAATATGTATGTATATGCATTGAATCCTTCATAGCAGGAATTACTCCTGTAATGCATCATAGTAGAGAAGTCAGTTGTGAGCCATCTGACAATATTGAGGTATCTAAATCCCGAAGTTCTTCTAGTTGATTACTCTAATATATGTACATACATTTAACCTCCTTACCTTAGAGACTATGTATAGCTAACCGTTTGTCTACAGCTCACTATGATACTAAATCCTTCTAAAGTATATTTGGCAATTTTTTTTCTTGTATTTTCTGTAATGATAATATATTGAAACAATGTCGGGATGAACGTTTACGGCACACATAGTTATTACTTTTATACTTACGTCTGTTACATAATGATGCAGTAATTAGTAACGTTTAGAAGAGAAATGAAGGTTGGGTATGATTAACGTAATACGAACGGCTTATTTTTCTGGTCGAGCAACGTTAGCGATGTCTTAATTAGAAATTGCGTGCATCTTAAATACGGGAAATACAGGCACGTATAAAGGCAAATGAAAATTAAACTATAAATTTTCTTTTCTTTATAGCTCGTTCGAGATTAATGCTATAATTATTGTTGCTGGTGTTTACGTTCCAACAATCTAAACCGCTTTCTTTATTTAATAAACGATAGCTGTCCATAATGTAACTAGGGATTAAAATTTTATGGATTTAATGGAAGCAGAACACATTTTTTTAAAATTTTATTCCAACGAATACCTATTTCAATGTTGGCACTTGGATTAAGGAAGTGAAATTAATAGAAAAAAAAAGTTTTATGTTTGATCTCGCTTTCGCTGATGAGCGCAATCTTTTCTGTGATAACATGGGATAGAACATTTGCATAAATCATCATTTGTCAAAAAGAGTATTAAACTATCATGACGCAAGTGAGGACTTTGTCAGCAGCATTTTATGAATTGCAACTGGCATGTCACTTCATTCACTTTTGTTGGTAAAATATATACAAAAGGCATTGAATTCTGTTTTTGTTGAAATTTTTTGTGCGTTGGCGTCACTAATGATTCAGAGAGGTAAGGGGTACCTGACATGCAGAATAGATTCGATAAATTTTATTTGAGCGTTTTATTTTTAATTATAACAAAACTACGCCAATTAGTTTTTCAATTTTGTTGTCTGGCTTTCAATTCCAGATTGTGCATCGTTCTAAAGAGTGATCCGCAACAAATCATTGTCGATCATCAGGCATTCTATTAAACAGCAAAATTTCTCTGTGGCTGTAGCACTAAAAAGATGATCTATTTCTTTTTATTTTCTGTTATGAAGGATTCCAGTCTTTGACGGAGTTATAGTTGGGTAAATGTTTCCTGCAAATGAAAAAAATCAAACGAAGCACAAAAATGAATAAATAAAAAGGAAAACAACTACAATCTCGATATCTCGTCGTTAACTCTTCAGGTTTTTTCTGAACTGAAAAGTGGGCGAAGAAAGTCAGAAACGCATGGTAATTCGACCAAGGCTTCAACACCATTGTCTTTTTTATCTTCTGGAAATCAAACGACAATAACCTGACTTGGAAAATCATTGCATTTCCACTTTCAAATCAATATAAGCTCATCATCACTTGCAATTAGCTACATTTTACTTTCAGCTTCAAAACTACTGCTGGTAGGGTTTTCTAATGAACTAGCTATATAAATTATCTTATTATCCAGATAGTTTTTCCACTGTTTAGGTCAATGATAACACTGCAATTCGAACAAAAGTCAAATTTATTCCAAAACCTTTACAATACATATAATCTGGTTTTCGTAACAACTTCATCAGTGGAATAAAATTGACATTTATTTCGTGTCAAATTATAAATAAATAACTAGCCATACCTATCAACACAATTATCTACAGACAAAGAAATTCAGTGATATATAGGATTATGTTTACAATATAGTGGACAATTTAGGATATTTGGAAATGTAAATTTATAATCATAGCACTAATGCTCCTTATATCAATGTATTTTTTTGTCAAGCTCTAATAATTCTGTTCAAGGACTAGGGAAAAACATGGCAAAGAAACCTAGTCAAGAGCTTAATTTTATAAAATTCAGGCGTGATTAGGTGATTAAATTATTATAAATAATACTTAAATTTTCTATATCTGTTCTAAAATTTACCGCGTTATTTTCTTTTTCAATGTATATCATTTCAGATATTAATCTTTTTTTATAACTATTTTCTTTTTTTAAAATCCTAACATTTTCAAAATCAAAGTTATGTCGTGATTCTTTAGAATGCTTAGACAAAGCAGTTTCCGCGGTTAATTGTCCACTATATTGTAAACATAATCCTATATATCACTGAATTTCTTTGTCTGTAGATAATTTTGTTGATAGGCATGGCTAGTTATTTATTTATAATTTGACACGAAATAAATGTTAGTTTTATTCCACTGACGAAGTTGTAACGAAAACCAGATTATATTGTAAAGGTTTTGGAATAAATTTGATCGTTGTTCGAATTGGAGTGTCATAATTGACCTAAAAAAGTGGAAAAACTAACAGGAAAATAAGATAAATGAAAATAAGCTCATCATCACTTGCAATTAGCTCCATTTTACTTTCAGCTTGAAAACTACTGCTGGTAATGTTTTCTAATGAACTATGCAGAACAATATTTTTCATTTTCAATGAAAATTTACAATTGTGAGCTGCTTATATATGCCATTACAACTTTCGATAGTACTTAATTAGTTGCTGGTATAAATCTTGTAACTATTGCTTTTATTGGTAATTTCTGTACAAGTCTATATACTTTACACTTTGACTCGAGTGACTACTTCAAAAACCCAAGCGACTCATACTCAAATAAAATAACGGCTCTGGTCCAGTTGCGGTGCCAGAGAAAACGCTCCAAACGGTTTTTATTTCGGTCCACATTTTTTTTTTTTTGAAACAAAACTAGAAATTGAAAGAGGTACATATACAACTATCGTTATTGAAGTCGTTAAAATTTTGATGAAATACCTAATTGAAAAATAGTCTTTTATATCAATGATTTTGATCATATGATCCTTCAATAATTGGATTAGTTTCTACAAACTCGAGATTTTTGTTACCTGTATGTCGGTTCATAATTACCTTTAATGCCAAACTACTTAAGATGATCTGAATATTTTGGTGTACTGAATGTTTATTCCGTCAAAGCACCGATTCATTCTGGTGACGTAATCTCCCTTTATCGAAACCATACAATTTGCCACTTCTTCTAGAAGTTTGTCTTTTAGATTATTGGCTTCTCTAGATACATATTTTTAAATGGATTCCGACGATATAGAAAGTTGATTGGCCTTGGATTTAGTAGACCTGCCTTTATAGGATTTAGAATTTTTCGGAAATCAAAATCTTCTATTAAGCGGAAGGGTTTCCCATTTAGCGTTCCTAATTCAACACATTCATCAATCTCCTTAGATATTTCTATTGTGATAACACAAATTTAGAATTTCTGTTTCCGTTTCAATATATAGCTAACTTAATATTAGGTAGTTTTGACAGCACAAAAAGAGGTTCAAGGTTTTAATACTATTACACCCGCAGTAGTAAGGGCGATTAGCCGTATCTAGAGTAGGTAGTGCTTCTAGTCTGGACTTTCAATCTTATTGATGACATTTGTGATATTAACTTTACACTTCTCCTTTTTTCCTTTTAACAGTTCATAAATTTCCAAACCATTAATAGAAGAAATTGCTGATAAAACTTATAAATTTATTTTTTTTAGAAAACTTTCTACTGCATAGCATAATGTATGAGAGGTATACTTAAAACTAGAAATTTAATAAATTAATTCCAGAAATATTTTTCTGCAGTTTGCTAAACAATGATTTCTTTCTGACCTAGACAATTGTGGCACAATTTTATTAGAATAGTGGTTAAAGCTACTTGCAAAAACACAGTAATAAAAAGCTTACAATAGAATAATCTAATGTTCAAACTATATTTCTTCTGACTTTACTCAAAAAACTTCTATCATTGATTACTTTAAAGTCGCAAACAATGCGTAGTCGGGTCTCCTTCATTAGGAGTAACTAGATAATATAACTACGTTGTTAAATACAGTATACTAAAAGTTGAGGATTGGAACTTTACAACGATTTGTAAGGGAAAACAGATCGTTTTATTGGATTAAAAATAGAACGAAGATAATACTTCGAGAATATAATTCGTTTATTTCTTGTTTCAGTATTCAATCCAAATGATTGTAATTTCCTATTAAGAACAAGTTTCTGTACTGTTTTAATGCAGTAGGTTTAACCACCGATTAATATATAACATTGTGGATGTTAACACGTAGAAAGTCGATCCCATGCGCAAAACGTAAACGATTTCTAAAATTTATCCCTCACAACCGCTGTTCTGTCGTTTTTCGGTTGTATTACTTTCTGGTACGACCAAAGATCGACGCTGGCGCTATCTCGTGTCGTTTGCTCGCACTTCTGTACGAAACTGTTGTAAAGTGGAAGAAGGGATAATCGGCCGTGCCATGCAGGAGAAATCGCTAGATGAATTGCTATTCCACCGCGGTCTTTCGGATATACAGTCTGTTTAAAATAAGCATTGACATCACCACAACGTATTGAAGCCTGATAACTTGAAACTAATTTATGCAGGGGAAGCGGATACATTGCACTACGATGAATTATTATTACAATAATTGCAGTAATATTTCAAATTTGGTGTGTGTATCCCTTTTTCGCGATGAGTGCTGCATACGCTCAGCAATTTTGCGGCATTCCATTGTTCCCATCCGAAAGGACTCAATATGTCTATTACGTAGGCGGGTAAGTATATGAGGAAAACAAAACAGTTTGTGCATAAATGGCTAAAACGGTGCCAGTAGTAGCCGAAAAATTCGCAAAACGTCTAAAAATGAGGATACATTGATTATTTTAAAGTTTACGAGAGAAAGGGTCATAATATTACGTGAAGGGCGGGCAAAATCGAAGAAAAAGGGGCTAGATGTGTTTATTATAACTTTCCGTGTTCGTTTACTTAAAACAACGTCAAATATCGAATCACAATGAGGAAACCGCTGCTGTCTGAAACGCATCTGAACAAGAGACGATCGTGGGCGATAGAAAACATTCACCACGATTGTCGTCAAGTATTTTTGAGGAATGAATCTCCTTTGTGGGCACGAATTTCTATATCTAAAGCCTCGTATAAGTCCACTTATAGATTTATTAAGGGACTGTACCCGGGTCCGGCGATAAGTAAGACTGCAATACGTGGTGCAGTATGAGTGGATTACAAAAGCACACCCACTGGAACAACGTTGAAAGGCAGTTACACAGCAAACGGATGATGAGGCAGCCATCCCAGTAACAGGGGATGTGCTAGCTCTTAACCGAGTACAGCTTAGAACAGTGACGAGCTTGTTAACAGGACACGGCTGTCTAAGGGAATATCTGCATAGAATCGGAATCTTTAAAGATGAACCTATATGCAGATTATGCAATGAGGAAGAGGAAACAGCCTACCACATTGTATTTGAATGCGCTGCATTGGTACAACGGAGACCGTCGCTTTTGGAACAAACTAACCAACCAATAGGTCTGCCTGAAAGAGATTTACCATACAGGCTATTAAACCTAGTAAAGGGGACAAACCTGGTTTTGTAAAAAAAATCACTAGGTACGGAAAAATACAATAGGCCTTAGGCCACGGTGTTAAGGGGATGACGCGATACCTGATCCGTACCCAGTGTGCAAATCAATCAGTCAATCAAGGGACTCTAAAACATGCGATAAGGACCACGCTCTTGGGGCTGTTTTTTCAGAAAGAACTTTTAAACAGACAGACATTGTAGTTAGTTCATTGTCAACTAATGTCGAATTTTGTCATTTTAGTGATACTTTCGTTGCTTTGTTTCCTTATTTTTTCTGATACAGTTATAATCAAGTAACCCAATACTGGTTTGTGTGCTTTTCTGTACTTTGAAACTTTGAACTATCAATGTCTAGTTTAGATCGGTTTGCGCCCATGTAATAACAAGTTAAATATTTTTTGGTGTTTGAGACATATCCAGTAAATTAAGTACGTATACTCTTAATATCAGTGGTGTATGCTAATTGTAGAAAAAATACATAAGTTTTTCTCTATTTGGAAGTAAGTTTTATACTACAATACAACAACACATCAGTGTTACTTCATTCGCGAATACGCAATCATTGTGTTTAAAGTGCCTACCTCATTGGATCAATTGCTTCCTCATAGATTTTAAATGATTAGTTTTTAAAGAAATAAGTGATGGTATTGATTAGTATCTATTCGAAATAGAATGCAATTTGTAAATTACTGCCATAGTGTCACACTAGAAGGGTCATCTATAGTAGGATAATGAATTTCTTTCCTTTCCGTCTTTAGTTAACCACCATCTGTTTATTTTTTTCAACGAAATAAAATACCTCTATCACACTTAACAATAATGCAACGTTCTTCCTGCTTTTTGAATTCCCCGTAGAATCCTTCTTAAAAAGAAAAATTGTCAGTTTTGTGTACATTATTCCAAAAATTTTCTTGGAAACTTCCCATTTTGTGTGTGTTTCTACATTAAAGTTATACTATGATGGATAGATCTCGCCATGTCTTCGATAGAGAACAGTTATTTAAATAATTTGCTGGTAGTAAGGAAAAGTTGAATACAGCTCTTGACATTTGCTTTGTCGAAGCAAATGTCAAGAGTGTAAATGCATTTCTGTTTCTGGAAATTGATTCTGAATTATTATAATTCTTTTGCCACGATTTGCACTACTTCTAGCTAGATATTTCTCTAAAAGGTCCCATAACAGCTACATTTACTGACTTCAGTTGAAGGGGTAAAATGTAGTGGAAATATGCCCTTGTTGTTTCTAATGAACAATGCTTCTGGAGGGGTCGCATTTATGGAAGCGTCATCAAATTTGGCCGGTTTCAAAATTAAAGCACATACACTTATAATTGTGATTATAGTAACAAGGGTTCCAAATTGTCTAGAAATATCCTTTACTATTTGTATGCTTCACTTCTATTACAGCTATCACAGGCTTTATAAAGATTTTAATAGCATTGCGTATAATGTTTCTTACGAACGCGACTATAATTGCCA